>JAQGCX010000269.1:0-19816 GCA_034700205.1 Plectus parietinus
GCTTGGGTGATCGGGGTAGTTTGTCTGTGTCTGTCGGCCGTGGGAGCAATGGTGGTGCTCATCTCCATCTGTCTGTCCTGTTGCACGTACGCGAACTGCTTCGGCGGCAATCAGTAAGAGGAATCGACCGATATTACTTTTGACGATAAGTTAATTTCAGACACAATCCTTCGGGCAATACACGGAGACGTTTCACGTTATTTCGTAGCCAAAATTCCCCCAGTGTGTCACCGATGCCAACCGAAAAAGTGTGGCACCAATCCGAAGCTGGTCCAGCCCCTCCACCACCTCAATATGAAAACATTATATCGAATTAGATTGATCGTTTATCAAACGAACATTCCTATTACATTTCATTCCATGCTGCTAAGCGATGCAAAAACAAAGTTACCCCCTGTGTTGTACGTTTGCAGATTTTTCAATGATAAAAGCGACTTCCATCTGATAATTTGTCTAATAAATGTTCCTTCGATTAGTGATAGCGATGCCTTCTTTTCTAATCGAAAGGACTCTTTCAGAGCAGAAATCATAATGATGGCAGGCATGTACAAATAAGTGCGCTAGTAGCAAAAAAAGATGGAATCATATAGGACACTGCCTGTACCTAGCGCCAAGGTTTCTTCTTCTGCATAAACTGCTACACCAGCTCTTCCATCCGGGCCTCGAGTTCGACGGGCCACATGTCATTACATCCGCTCTTGAGCACGCAACACTTGCTAGCCCATTTAATCATCACTGTAGTCTGCTCACTGTATCCCCTGCAAGATACTGTAAGGGTAGAAATTATTGAGTGGTACGGTATTGTGATGTATGATATGAGTTGTTAATTGAACAAACGATTTGGATTTATGCTTGCAGTCTGCGAACATGTAGCGCACAAACTCCAACCATTTCTTGCGCTCATCGGACTGCTTGGAGAGCTCATTGTACAACGGCGTGCTAATGTCGAAGAGGTAGGTGTCGATCAGGTTGCACAGTCTTTTGTCTAACTCGTATGTGTCGATCTTCTCGATCAGATTCTCCTGCGTCTGGTTGAGACGAAGCAGATTTCTGATTGCACAAAGCACTGCCTGAGCTACGTCGCCCTTCAACAAAGTCCGTCGCGCCGCAGCCGAGAACGTCGTTTGAATCTCGCACAGTTATGGTTGGTGTAACCACGGAGCGTATGGTCCGAGGAGAACGGTACGGGAAGTACGGGGAATTTTTTCCTTCGAGGAGGGCCGGTACGGGGAATTTTACGGGGGTACGGGGTTCCCCGTACCGTACCGTACCGTACGGCGAAAACCCCGTACCGTGGTAACACTAGTTATGCTCCATCGATAAGCAGTGGACTCTGCACGTCGATTTCCCCTGAAAGTTTTCTTCTGCTATGAGATTAGATAGCGAGTAACCAACCTCTGCAAGAGGACTGCGAATAGCGCGAGACGGCCCAACTTATCGACCGTCCGTTGTCATTTGCCTGCCATGCGCTTCGCCGCCTCTTTCGCCATCTGCTGCCGCTCGTTCACCAGCAGCAGGATCGATTGAAGCTGATCGAGCTCAGTTGTAGCTCAACAGCCAGCGGTTTTCTTCATGAACGCACACCTGCACAAAAGTCGACATCAAGGTGCTTACAGGACGAGGTCTTACGGTTCGTCCGACAGGACGAAGTCGACGACTTTCGGAGCGAGGCGAGGGTAGGAGCTAAGTGCCGTGTACAGTCGGAAACTCCGCGACCAGACCGGGCAAAAAACTACGGTACTTAACGCAAAAGATATGTGCGGACCTGATCAGGCAACACAAAACATAGCGTATTGATTTATATGCTGTAATGCTTAGTAAACCACGCCCGGTTTTGACGCCGAGTGTTTTATAGTACTTCCGAACAGTCGGTAGCTCGTATTTGTCGGTTTGGTCTTTACTAATTTTGCACAGCTGGAATAAATGCACTACTATATCTTGCACGAACATTATTTCTGCTTACTTGGTACTGTGGTCGAGACTGCGGTATAGTGAGTATGAGAATTCCGACACCCCATAAATGTGTTTCTGACGTTCTGCCAGTTGATTGAGACTGTTTGAGACTGATTGAGACGGTTATTGTGCTGTGTGGAGGAGACCGAGCCGGCGAAGAAGGGGGTGTGCGCTTCTGCGCGAAAGTAACGCCTCACTTTTTTTCTTACATCGTCAAGTGTCCATTGTGAACCAACCACTCAACATGGCATCAATCTTAGAAAATCTTCAAAATAATTGTCGAAAAATAAATTGGAAGCATTTTTTTCTTCTTATTTACATTGGCGACCAGACAGTTTCTGTGCCTCATCTGTACACCCTGATATCATGAGTTGCTGCAGTTCTGATAGCATTCTTTAGCGTTCTGCTATTACCGTATTTATTCTATAAGAAGCGCAGTCTCCAATAGAAGCGCAGTTTCTAAAAGAAGCAATCGAAAAATAGAAGCGCATGCGCTTCTATTAGAATAAATACGGTATTTGCATGCATATTGCATGTGTCGTAAGTGGCAAATGTGCTTTTCCATCCAGAGAGGCAAAAGATGGCAAACCTAGTCTCGCTGACAGATGTGACTTGCTGAGTGAAGCCGTTTCTCCGTGCTTCAGCGTATAGATCTGCACTGCCGAACGACGAACAGTCTGTCCCGTACCTGTAATGCTGGTCCGAGGCCAGCTACACTCCGACCGGCGACCGGGGGAGGTCAGCCGGGTACGGCACTTCGTGTCGAGATTTTGGTGCAAATTTCAAAACTTCAAATTTTTTTTGCGGCCTCTTTGCGGCGAGGGAGGGTGGGTGTAGCTAGCTACATACGGGGTCCGGCCAGAGGGGGGCCTGTATGTAGGTAGGTCCCCCCCCCCGGTTACAGGTATGGTCTGTCCCATCGCGCGCGCTCTTCTCTGAACCGACCAATAAGAGAGTAAAAAATAATGACGTATCCTCAGAAGATTCGAAAAAGTGCGCAACACTGCTAGGCCAAGGTGCATGAGAGTGGCCGACATGCATTGCTTTATGCGTTGTTTGCAATTGTAACTTGGTTGCGCCATCGCATCATCGTAGCTCGTCACCAGAGGAGATTCGTGAAAAGGCCAGTCCGATCTGCTGGCTAGCGCTCTTACATTCGTACAGTAGCTACTTGACGATGTTCTACGTGCTCAAATAAGATTGACAGGTACGGCAAAGTACCAATAAGAGAATATCCGGACATCTTTTTTGAAAACAGATCATGAAGAACGTAAAACATGACATTGCCGCTAGGGACGGTCCAGTTGTCGATCCCTCAAAATAATTCTTACTTCACGATCGCCAATATTTCTGCTCCACAAAGAGGGCGAGTTCTTCTTCGACGGTATCGGTTTTCACGTGAACCGATTGAAAATTGTTGTTTTGCTTGCTGGAAAGAGGAAAATAGGTCGCGAAAAAAAGAGACAAGAAACGATGCAATTTCCATTCGGATAGTAGTGCCACCACAATCTTCAGTATTTCCATGTGGAACACGACCGATAAATTACGTTTGTAGCATGTCACGAATCACAAGTCGTTGTTTTTCATGTTTTCGCAGACACAGAGACATCAACAAGATGTGTTATACATGGAAATGAACTGGCGACTATTCTAGCAACTTACGTCGTTAGCCTTGCGCAAAGTACTACGGGTTCTGCTGTTAACATTGAACCGAAAAAATGTGCGGATGGAATGTAGCGATGATTTAGTTGTGAGGGAAGTATCGATGAAACGAATGCGAGGTTCGGTTATTTGCAACGAATGGTAAGATTTAGAGCACTCAACCTCATGCCCTGCATTATGATCGTTATGCTCAAATCTTTCATCTACTCTCATCCTGCTGAAATGGTACTTGGTCGCTTGAACTGATTACTCGCAATTTCTCATCTTCTTTCGCGCTCTTTGATGCGCGACGATTCAATCAATGCAGTCTTTCTTCAGACAGCGACGTGCAGTTTTCGAAATTTGTTTCGGATGTGCCCCGCAGTGTCGCGTTTCGGCCTATTCGTGCGCTGAAAAATCTACCTTTCTCGAATTGCAATGCAACGTCATTCCAAAGCAAGCAAATCAGCTTAAGGTTTGGAATTATAGTCAAAATTTGGCCAAAGAAGAAAAATGGGATTTGGTCTTGAAACGCAAATAAGGATAAATGAAATGGTTTTTATCACAGACTCTGATTAGTGTTGCAAACTTGAGCTCGCTGAGGTGTAAAACAAAACTCACTGAATCCCGCAACGATGGTGTGGGTTTATGATTTTCTTTAACTGATAGGTTACGGTGTCACCTTCCCGTTTCTCTTTACCCAGTACAAAATGTTGACAATACAACAGTGTGTTTCCTAGGTAATATCGTCAACTTTTTATTGTTTGACCAGCCAGATCACATAATGTTAGTATATATGCAACAAAGTCGGAGAGATCTTTGAGAGACATGTTTATCGATATCGCTCGCTCAGTCGATATAGTTGCCTGCTAATCTATGAAAACCTCAGCTCAGCTCAGTACTCGTTGGCTTCGTTCAGCTTTCGCAAAGTGTCCAAAATGCTGTTGACATGCTCAATGCGTCCACTGCGTCCAAATCGTACTGAAAAAGCCGATATTATTTATCGCCTGCGGGAAAGCAATTAAACGTACCAAAAGGCTGCGGGGCGTTGCGTTTCTCGTCGGGTCCGTCGGCACTACCGTCATCTTCTCGCTTGCCGAATCTGAAATCAATCTGTTTCTATTTCAAATGTTCGACGACGAAGATGAAATGGATTTTCTTACCTGACGATGGCGTTTCGCATGGCGCGTTTGCCGAGTCTGAAACATGAGTCATTGTGATTGCGGGTGGTCGGCGTCACACAAAGACGCCCAACCCTCCGTTGTTTCGACGGGAATTTACCTGACAATCGCATTACGCATACTACCGCCACGGCCGAACCGGACCAAGGCGTTTCTCATGGCGCGTTTGTCGACGGCGCTAAAAAAAGAGAGGAAGGGATTGAGATAGACGAAGGAGGGAGCAGTACCCGTCTTCCTCGTCAATTTCGGCGGAGGCGACGCAGAAGGCGATGCAGGCGAAACCGATGGTCAGGAGGAGTACTGAGCGCTGCATGATGTACCGACTGAAATGAGTGAGACAGCGACAACACGGCTTCGAAGCAAGCAGTCGGGTGGTCGTCCGCAACAGCAAATGCTCGGCCAACGGCCTCGCGCAAGACTCTTCTTCCGACGATTTCGCTTCCGGCACCAATCGCCGACCTCCGCACTCTCTTTACTCCCTTCGGCTTCAATCTGAGGTCTGTTTTTGTTGGTCACGCCTGCCGTCGGCCAGCTCCATATGCGCAATAGCCACAGGATCAAGCGCCTACGGCCACCCACCAATACTGGGCTTCCTAAGGCTACGCGATCTCGTCGTTCTGACGTCAACGTGCAGAGATGGAGAAGAGAAAGAGCAGCAGAGAGAGAGAAGATAATCGGCAGTCGACCATCACCAAAAATGAACAGGAACCGTTGCGATTATATGTGAAGAGGTTAGCGGACGACGGAAAAGATCGAAACCCGAACGACGCGAAACGGACGCTGGTCGTATGAAACCGATGGTCGGCGCCAGTGCTCTTAGCGACGTCTCCTCCCATTTTAAGCTCTAACTTACCGACCCATAAATCAGTCTGTTCGGTTGAGCAACGCCGAGCCCACCCTTGAGTCTAGAGCAGCGCTCGCGTGGGCTCCGACCGATCACCGATCTTGGGCCCGATCCCACAGCGTCTGTAAGCTGGCATGCGATCTCCATTTGGTTCAAGTGCTTTCATGCCATGCTTGCTCGGGTGACGTGTACTCAGTTTATTGTGTCCTACGCGGAGAGGTACTGTGCGATAAAAAAGCAGCCAGCGGCAGCAGAGTGATAAGAGCGACAAATGAGCATGAGATTCATTGTCGACGACCAGATTCATCCACGATTCCATAGATCGACGATGTGTCAGCGATAGATCAGGTGAAAAATCACGTCTTTGGTCCGTTCCGCCGCTACCTACTCGCTGCTCAGCCGAACCGTGGCCGCACCAATGCGTCCATCTCGGCAAGAACGTCCGTGTCGAAATCTTGCCCGGGATGTCTGCAATGATCGATGACTGCGCTTGCTGCCATCATAAGAACCAATTATCTCGGCTTACCTTAACTCCCGGAAGAAGTAGGCATTACGCCAGCCATCGATTGTCCGTTTGTGAGGGCGCGGTCCATTTAAAGAGCCCGAACCACTTTTGTGGATGACGTAGCTGAAATTTATTAATATGGGAGCTGTACGCGGAAGAGATTTTTGTACCAGACCTTTGTGCGAAAGCGGCGACGAAAAGGACGACAACGAGGAGAATGACGAGGATGCGGACCATTTTCAGGACGTCAGTGAGTGCAAGATCGAGCGGAACGTCTTAAACGGGGAGCAGGCAATTAGACAAAGCCGACATATGTGACATCGGATGCTCGTGCGCACGCCATTGAGCCCATTTGAATGCAATCGCGCACTTTCCGAATCGACCACCTACCGACCGACTCGGCAAATGGGCAAAACGTGAGGAGAATGCAAACATGCCGCCACCCACGTCGACCACGAGGAAACACGACGCCATCGTGCCGTTCTACGAACCTCAGCAATGAACGTTCGACGAACGAAGCGTCAAGACGGGTCAACAATGGTCACGATGGGCTGCAGCGACGTCATACTGTCCCTGATTATCATCGGATTTGCGCAGTTCGATGGAGGAGGGGGTGTAGACGGAACAAGCAATAGAATGGCCCCTGGCGCCAATTCCGTGCCGCTGGCAAGGATGAGAGCTTCGACTGGCCTAATTACGCGCACAGTTCCGCTCCGACGAGCTATACTCGACATCTTCGCCTGAAGACCTCCGAAAGTGTCCAGGCACTTGCACGGTCGCTAGGACGAGACCGGTCGACCAGCGACTGTGGCGCAGAACACCTGGAACACCACGGGAGGTTGGTCGACAAACTGAACTGAACTGAACTGAACAGATCGAAGCGCCTTATATATGCATTCGATCTGACGGGTTGAGACGAGATGACGTGTCGACGGGCGAGTCAGACAGACGGAGCGCCGTCGAACGCCTCCCTCACGCGTGCCGATCAGCAGTCAATTACCAAAAAGGGGCAGGGCGTGCCGTGGAGTGGGAGTGGGCAGGTCCCGGCGCCGATTCGCCGAGCGAGACCGTCGGATCTGGGCAGTAGCACACAAATGGCGCCGCGCCCATTGAGCAGTCGGCGGCGGCGTGACAATTCGTCCTCCGGACCAGACTGCCAAAGACGGAAACGTTGTCCATATCTACGTCACGCTGACCACAACATTATTTCCGAGTCCGCCCACTCTCCAGCACAATGGAACTCGTTCTTGCAAAACACTTGTGTCGCACGCTCCGAGGAAATCGTTTGAATGAAAACATAAATCGTTCTATGATTGTGACGCTTCGACAAACTTATTTGCGCGCATCGTTGCGTCACTAGTCCACCTGAACATGTTAAAAGCGTTTTTAAAACAAAAAGCAAAATATCTAATTTGTTTAAAGTAATAAGCGTTCTGGGAAACGAGAACAATAAGACTTTTGACGTCATCTGTTCTAATAGTCATGGTCAATAACACGCCCAGGAAACAGTTCAGTCGCCCCTTCCGCCTCCAAAACGAACAAATAAATACACAACTTACGTAGATTGTGATAACACTGTAATAACACTGTGATAGCACTGAGTAGGCGCGATAAACATTATGAGCTGCTTGCGTGGGGCGAATCACTGTTTTTATGCACAGACAATGATCACATGAAAGTGCATCGGTAATTTTTAATTTCTCTGTGAAATTGCTGTGCAAAATGACGCAATGGTCCATTTTGTGGAATGAAATTCATTAGGAAGAGAGTACCAGAGAACACGCTAATCGAATTAATGGCGCGGGTGACTGTACTTTCTGAATGGCACCGTTCGCGCTCCAGCACTGGAGCAATGTTTTGCAAGGCAGATGGTACACACAGAGTACAAAGACGATGCAAAATCAAACAAGTTTTATCGACCGAGTATCTTAGTCATAGGCTGCAAGTATATCATCAAGCCACGTACATTCTACAGGAAGTAGTGGTTTAGTTTTCTGAAAAGCAATCATACTCATGAATGACAGTCAAGTTGGAGGGCGTAAGTACCTCTGGCTATGTGGCGGTAATTTGCCGTGTTCTCCATCCAAGAAGGAACGCGTTCCACGGAGGTCTCATCTACTTCGTTCTGTCTAAATTATCGATATGAGGAATTATTTTCATGCATCCGCATGACTTGCATACTGTATTAAAGGCCTAAATAGAGTAATTACCTACTTCTTTTTTGTTATTATGCATTCTTGGTGAGATCGGCTTAACTATGGGACTGACGTCATGCTCATAGGTACGCCGGTCTCACCAAGAATGCATAACAAAAACGAAGAGCCTAATTGCGAATTTTTGTGAAGAAAAACTAAGAATAACTACAATATGTATTCTTAATCTGCAGTTATTCTTCGTTTTCTTCACAAAAATTGCGAATTGCGCCAGTTCGCAATTACTCTGTTTAGGCCTTAAGACGCAACCAAAGCAAGAGTTAGCATTGTTCTGTTCCAACAATTAAATGGCATAATTAATGGGTGCAATGGTTTAATCCACCAAATTTTATGACGCAGTAATCTGCGTAATTACCGATTTAGGAAATAAGGTTGGTGCCTAATTTATTTGTTTTGTCAAGCGATTGCGTCTGAGAGGATTCCATTCACATGATAGTATGCCAATGCAAAGCAAGCAGAAATTTGAGGAAGCGATTACGTGATGAAAAAAACGCATACGGAAACGGCTGATACATGGCTCGCAACATGCGCTTAAGCGGAGCGTTCTTCCAGATGAGCGAGCCGTCCTGATCGGCCCACGCCGCCGGCCCTTGTCCAGAATGAAGCCAGAGATTGCCGCCCCTGCAAATGTCCCCAACGATTTTCCGTCACCCGATCCCCCTCCTCCTCCTCCTCCTCCTCCGCAGCACACCGTTTGATCTCCCCAGGCATTTCTTGATCGGGTTGCGCTTCAACGGATGCCACGTCGCCCTTGTCCTCTCGTTTGCCCAGACGTACAATTGAGTTCCGCATCTTGCCAGCCGCTCGTTTCGAACTGAAGAGATACATTAATTCGACTTAACGGCAAAGAAACAGCATACAGGCCGTTGTCGTCTTCAGCATTGACGACAGGATAATTCGCGACGAAGCACATGAACAGGATTAGGGTGGCGGCACAGGCGGCGGTCTGCTTCATTTTTGAAGACTTCTCTGTGCGAGGTAATGAATATCCGGCGCTGAGAGGCGACATTTATGTGCTGGAACTTAGTGGGCGGATTGCGCTTCTTTGTTTCAGAGCAAACCGCACGGGTGACGTTCTTTGCGCTTTGAAATATGCAGAAGGTAAGATGCCCTTCACCGGAGGATGAGATGCGATATCCGTGCCTTGTCGACAGATGTCCCTTACTGCAGAATTTATGCATCAGACTGGTCGTACACAAACAGATTCATTTCCATTGTCACGCTTCCGACATCCAACTCAGCTTTTTATTTCAAAGCTACTTCCTCATCACATCAGCATTCCACTTGAGATCAATCAGTACAAAGCTCAGTTTCTATGTGACACCACGAAGAGTTTCGTGTGTCTCTTCTTCAGTAGTCTCGATAATTGTAATCGATTAAGTAATTCCTAAAACTTGCATTCGTTATTATGATGTCGTGCTAGAACTGCTCACCGTTTCCCAATTCTGGTTAATCCGTAGCGAAAGTCTCTCATAGCAGCGGCCTTTGACCCCATTCTTCTTTTTCCTATTCGCGTCAGTCCATAGCGGTAGTCTCGATGGTCGACAGCACCACGAGGAAAACCATTCACTGCCTTCTTCCATACAATGTCCATGTCCATGTCTCTGTAGCAATTGCAAGTTGATAGAGCAGCAACAACAACAGCCAATTAGGCTCTTCGTTTTTGTTGTGCATTCTTCGTGAGACCGGCGTAACTGTGAGCATGAAGTCATCAGTCCCAAAGTTAAGCCGGTCTCCCCAAGAATGCATAACAAAAACGAAGTAGGCAATTGCTTCACCGGTAAATTGAGAAGTTCACATGAAGCATATAATCCTAGCTTTCACGCCAATATTTATTAGTAGTTCTGCCTACCCATCGAAAAATCATTGGCTTCTGGTCGGAATGTTTCGTTTTAATAGAGCAGATTAAGTGTAACATAGAGCCGGCGCGCGGAAATCAGTCGGGGTCCCAAAATACCGTACCGACACACAAAACATAGGTATTGATTGATTTCGAGACTGATCAGGCAACACAAAATATAGTACTATCGTAGGTACGGTATTTTAGGACCCCGACTGGTTTTCCGCGCGCGGACAGTACATCAATGACGTTTGTTGAAAACACGATCGCTTGTTTTGTATTTTTTCCAGAAAAGTTAATTGACAAAGAACTTGAAATGGTTTTCTAGTGGAGGTTCAGGGGCGGCCCCACTTATACCATTAAGCCTTGTACACCTCACCTGCAATCGACTAAGACCAAACAAACGACGGTGATGCATAAGCAGAAAGAAATGATCGCAGGAGACGCCATGGCCAACGTGCGCGGGCGTGAAACAACGAGCGACCAGCCGACGGAGGAAACCGATGCCTTCTGCTTGTCAGGCAGGAAAAAGATCGGATTGTCGTTATGATCACGATAACGGGCGACTGAGCAAACGAGCTCGGCCGACGGAAGAATGGCTAGCAGAACTGAGTGACGCAGTCATTTCAGAAACGTCCTCTGCGCCCACACCGGCTTCAAACAAGACGTCGCTGATACGGGCTGCTTCCGGCCTCCGCGCCTTCCTCTGGCCAGCGGCGCATTGTACAGCTGCCTATTTCCCCTTCGACGTCATTTAATGACAGCTGCTTCAATCATTGGCATCGGTAACTACGATTGCTTCGTTAAATCAAATGTACCGTGTCGCCGATCGAATTCATCTTGTCGGTCAGCTCGAGCAGTATGTCATCGATGATTGTCCCCGTGCGAAAGTACTAACCCGCCTAACAAGTTTTATTCTGCTCGCTGAGCGATCGATAATGAGCGAGCGGACTGATAGACTTTGCAATTCAGAGCATTCATTAATCCTCGGTTTGAACGGCCGAAAACACACCTGCATGCTATTATCTCATTTTCGGTCAATGCGATCACTTTAGACAGCGAGCCACGGCACAGACTCTTGTTCGTCTGCGGATTGTTGCGCATAGGACCTGAAAGACAACGCATTTTTATGGTATTTTGTGCATGTGCATATTCTGTCTATCCAGACGTGGGCGCGGGGGGGGGGGGTATGGTGAGCGCGAGGTATATATTCGCATCTTACGCTCCCTCACAAAAAAAAAAAAAATTGTCCAAGTGGCTCAATGCCAACACGCACGACTGTAAATCTGAAGGTCGCCGGTTCGAGTCACGTCGAGGGCACTAATTTTTGCATACCCCCCATACCCCCCAGGCGCATGTCTGTGTCTATCCCAAAACGAACCTCAGTGCGGCTTCATCGTCATCCATTCGCTTGCCGAACCTAAAGATGTCATTGTTCAGTAAAAGGTGTTTCAAATCACAAGTGAAACTGACCGGACCATAGCCGATCTGTCAGATGGCGCTCTCCCGAATCTGCAACTTTTATTGAACTTTGAGTTTGATCAATTCAAAAACTGCTCACCGAACCATCGCGGATCTGTCCGATGGTGCTCGCTTTCCGAATCTGCAAAAAAAATAGAGTGCAAAGTGCTTTTTTTTACAAACAAACGGCATTGCTTACCTAACCATGCTTGACCGATCTGACGGCAGCCTTTTTCCAAATCGGACCATTGTAGCTCGCATTTGGCGTTTCTCCGATCTGCATGCAGAAACTACTTTAATGTAGAAATTCAGTACGCACATTCTTCAATCCATTTCAAGAAGTTTGCACTCAATAAGCAGATACTCATGGCGCCTGTGTTGAATTGCAAACTACTTGAAATGGATTTGAGAATCTACGTACTAAATTTTTCTAATACTACAGTACTGTAAACAAAGAGTACGGCAAAAAATGTTTTTTGCTTACTCGATATCTGGCTCGCTGCCTTCTCTGCAAAAGGGTTTGTTTATAAAAAGTGAAAAAAGTGAAAAAAAAGTGATCACCGACCCTTCATAGGTCGCTGATGCGTAGCAGAACAAAAGAGGAAGGAGAACCAGTAGGCAAAGACGCATTTTTCCGGTTACCGACCTGGAGCAAATTCGCCGTCCAAAGTGAATGATTGTCAGAGGACGGCCAGGTAATAAGAAATTTCGATTGCTTCTGGTCGAAAAGGCGGTCGTATAGTCGCTGAATGATTCGTTGTGAACGAAACTGACGAGTGACACGGTAATTTCCGCCTCGATCGCTATCTTATTAGAGTACTAAAAGATAGAGCACGACCGCCGCGTCGATCCGTTCGTTCACCGAGGCGAACGCGACCGTCCAACCGCCCAGGCGTTCAACTCGAACTGAGATGGAGCGGACGCTGTATCCTCCAGACATATCTATGCATGCTGAGCAGGTGCTCTTTGACGGATCTTATTGCTGCAAGATCGCGTCGGTGCATCGCTCGTTTTTGAACATCATTCATGCATATTTTCACATTTTATTTGTACACGTGAGTTTTGTCGATTACTGACAAGACAAACACAAACATCGCATTAAGCACATTGACATTTTTTTTGCGCAAACACCCACCGAACATTATCAACGACCAGAATAAGGCAGTGGAAGCAAAAATTGCGTCGAATTGTTAGCAAATGCAGCATGAGCAATAGCCCTGCAAACGTACAGGGTTGCTCAGAAAAAAGGTGGACACTTTTATTAGATTTGTGATTTTTTTCAAATTGAATGACCGAAAATTGTGCAATTGACCGTCTCAGATCAATTTTTTGTGCTGATTCTGAATCTTTCATTGAAATTTTGCATTTTGATTTCAAAAGAGCGCAAAGCCGGAACTGAAATGGTTCGTTAGACGAAATTTGTACCACTAAAAAAGTTCAATCATTTAAAGTGTCGTGCGCGACAGTATGCAAATTTTTTGCATAATATCCAATGAAACTGAAACGTCACCACCGCAATGAGCATAATTCAAAGCTTCTGTGGTTAAATTTTCAAATGAACCAGATTAATTTTCGCTGAGAATGACTCATTTGAATGAGTTTATTTGAATGATTTCCGCTGAGCTGACTCATTTGAATGAGTGTCCACCTTTTTTCTGAGCAACCCTGTATATGTAAACTGTGACGGTGCGATGCGTTGTTGTTGAGCGGAACAAACACAGGAAGGATGACGGTCGATGGGAATAGTGAGATCAAGTGACAACTATGCCCTTGTGAACGAGCTTTTCACTGCCACTCTCGATCAGACCCGGCCAGACATAGCGCTTGATTGCGCTCGACCGCAGCGACGACGAATGAAAGCGCAAATGTTTGTCGTTGTCGAACTGCATGCTCTCGTACTCCAGTCGCAGTCTGGAAACGAACGCGTGTGATCGAAACGAATTTTTGCCCAACGGCCACCGCTGTGACGGACAAACGGGCTCTGGTATCGCAGACTCACCACCTTTCCTACCTCTGTTTCGCTTTGGCTTAGGCTTAGTGTGGCGAGCCACCTTTCCTATCTCTGTTTGGCACCTTGGCGGCTCGCTACGCTATCCACCCTAAGCCTAAGCCTAAGCCTAAGCCTAAGCCTAAGCCTAAGCCTAAGCCTAAGCCTAACAGAGGTAGGAAAGGTGGTGAGTCTGCGATACTTGGGCCGACAAACCAACCGTGGCGGTTTTCCCTCCACGCCCGCCACCATATCCCACACCACGGCGACGCATTCCAGAATGAACCGATTGAAGCGTGTGCAAGTCTTGAGCGACGGGAAATCGTACAATGTCTTCCATATTTGTGAGGTCACTTCCTGGAACAACACCAAAATGCGTTCACAATGAAATTGCGCGAGTCTGTGCTGACTTTAGCATTCGCCATTCCATGTTCGCCCTTGGCTCTGCGATGCATATGTCGATAGATGGCCACGTCGAGAGCGTCCGCGTCCGCCGATTGACCGGGTACGGGTGCTCCGCCTGCTGACGATTCTAGTGCCTCCCACACAGCAATTCGTCGTCGTTCTACACTATCGTGCACTGAACGGAAGGTCAACTGCAAAAGAAGAGTGTTAGGACATCACTCCAAGCCTTGATGGGACATCCCTCCAAGCACACCAGAGGCGAAAGAAATACCGTAGTAAACTATTCCTAAGCCTAAACCTGTTTCTAAGCTCAAAAATAAGACTGTGCACTCTGCGTTTGAGCGTCTTTTTTCTCTAAACGTTTAGAAAAATGGTTAGATTGGAGTGATGGCCTCGTACCCAAAAGAAGCGCTCAGTACTGTCAGCGCCAGCGAAATCAGTCGGGTCACAAGCATACTGTATCACTCTGTCTTATAACGGCTAGTACGAAATTACGGTTTTTGGCGGGAGGATAAAAAATGACGTAGTGAACAAAGTTTTAGCAGGACGCCAATTCGGGAATCGTATTTGGCGCTCTTTTGTTCCGTAGCGATTAGCGAAAATTAGAAATGGTTAGCGAGGGACCCCCCGACTGGTGGCCGTGATTCTTTTAGTACACCACCCAGCACAATCCGTCTTACTGACCACAATTACGGAAAAGATGGTCTTCAGCTGGAGTTCCTCGAGGCCAGTGAACTCGGGTAGACAGTTGAGCTGATTCATGATATCCACTCGGTCCTTGGCGAACAAATCGCCGAATCGACGAATCACACAGGTCAATTCGTTTTCCGACTTGGGCGATCGCACATTGTCCTCGAAGTAATAGGTGGACGCTTCCGGATAGTCAGGCTCAGGCCAACAAAGTCTGAAACTATTCGGTTATCAATCAGTCCAGTGGCCAGCGATAAAAACCTCTCGTTCGAGAAATGGTCATAGTCGTTGACCGTTGTGAGTTGGCGAATTTGGAATCGAGCGGCGGTCAGTTCCGCTCCGAGACGATTGACGTGATTGCGTAGTTTGGCGGTTTCCGCGTCGCTATCCGTTGAGGATGATCCGCTGCGCGGCGCGCGACCGTTCTGATGGCGGTACATTTCGAAAGTGCCTGAAGAAACCTAGACCGTAAAGTTATTCACATGGGCAAGGCGTTTTGTCAGCCACCGCCCGACGCGTGGTGACGGCCCAGCCGCTGAACCGGTTCAATGAGTCACGCGCACGCAGACATGGGCAGAAAGAAAGTCGTGTTGGCATAGCTGCGCGCCAAGCGAAACGAAAGAGAAAAAGTTACCGCTGATCGCGAGATTAGAGTTTGACAGGGACTTGCGGACGGGCTTGAGAAGAGCACTTCGGTCAACGACGGGCAGTTCACTCAACGAGTGATGATGAACCGGCCGCGCCAATAGCAGGTTGCGCGCCTTCAACTGCTGCGCGACAGGACCTGAAATCGGTCGTTGAAAGCGTTCAAGGGCGCCACCGCCCGACAACACGGGCCGCACTACTACGTCACATGTTGGGGAGTACTCACCGCTTAGTCGCGCACTTCTCTTCACCACCGGTGCAGGACTGTCGTCTCCTGAAAAAGGCGAAAAAGTGAGTCTTGTGCACTGTCAGTCTCCCAAGACGCCGAGGGCGATAAACGGGCGCGCGTCCTCCGTCTGACAATCGCCGCCGCCCAGCTGCCGACGAAGCAAACAATTGGCCGCCGACAAACAGCGCCCAAGTGGTCTCCCGTGGGTCGTCTCGAGAAAACGCCCCGTCGCCCGTCTCTCAACAAAAACAGAGGAGGCAACAGTGCGAAGCATCTACGGCGGCACTCTTTCAGTCGAACAACGTAACAATCAATCCAATCCAACGGTTTGTCGTCGACGGCGTGTGGCGAAGGGTGGGTGGGCACAAAGGGAAGGGTTGACCTACGTCGAGGACACCTTAGATCGAGGTCGATAAGTTCACTTATCCGCACCCCCGGCGGCTCTCCTGCCTTGCACCTACCGAAAACCAGTCGTCCCTATCGTCCGTCCGCAAATCAGTCGGATTTCGCCGCGTTTGTGGTTCCGACCGGGCCCGTGGCCTCGAACAACGGGGAGAACAAACAGGAAATTCTATTCGGTCGGCCGTAATATGTTGCCCGTCACACGATCAGCAATGGTCGTGTGGCGCCGCGTGTGGGGGGATCAGCCGATCGAATTATCGGAGAATAGGGGCGCGAAGTGCGCGGAATTGCAAGTTGGCGCGAACGCACCATCGATCGTGTCCGGACTGCTACACGATAGTCCCCGATCGCTGTCGTCCAGGCCGACGCCGCTGTCATCTGTTCGAATTCGAGTCGGCGGTACGGCGGTGGGTGCCAAGGCCAACAGCTGCAGTTGTGACGTGAACAACAATCTGGCGCCGAAGGCCGTCTGCATCAACTGACCTTGTCATACGCCGCTTTGAACCGTACCAACACTTTGGCGACCACGGGGTCGGTTTCGATGACGGCGTAGCCGGGCGGAGCGCTGGACTTGAGGGCGTGGAAGCGGCCGAGAAGATGCTTATCGCTGTGGACGCGTTTGCGAACAATGCGAAGGAGACTGTCCAGCTCGTTGTTCTCGACGGCTGCGGTGAGAATTTCTTGAATGACTCCGTTCTGTTCCATTCGCTCACACACTTCGGACACACGCAAAGTCATTTGGCGCTGATGACTTGCTCGCGTTGGAACAGGACGACCTTGAACAATAACCGAACATGACACTTGAATCAATTGATATCGTAGATTACCTGCGGAACTATTGATCGACCAACCTTTGCTCTTAAGCGCACTATTGCTCTTTTCTATTTGAGCAACAAGAGATTTCAAACGGGCATGATGAGTGGACAGTTCTACTCGAGCGGCGTCTGCCAAACGAATCAACCGATCACCGGTGCAATTGACCAGTCCGTGCAGACCAAACGCTTCGAGCGATTCGTTCAGTCTTTCGCGCTCCCCGCGCACTTCTTCAAGCAGATCGCCGCACTCGGAATGTATGATACGCAGCAACGATTGCAGATGAGGTAGCATTATCTGAAGGAAAAACGCATTCACATGCACGCAAAAACACTAAGGACAAACTGCGAATTTCAACGCTGTGGCATCTGGATGACGACTTGTGCTGTCGAAAATGTTGTACGGTAACGATGAGGGAGATGAAAGACGGGAGATTTGTCGATTGCTGACTACGATGCTGTCGTCTTCTGCGTGTGCGAACCACCAGAGAACTTGAGTGAGTAGCGCTTCCGGACGCAGTGCGCGTACAGGGAACGCAGACGAGCCGAATCGCTTCAATTGATGGCATTTGACATAAACCGCTTCGAGCAGCGGAAGTGACTCTGGCAACGAGTCGACCAGTTGGAGCACAGACGGCAGTCGTTCGAGAAGTGCGGTAGAATCGGTGATGTCGTCGAAAAGACGGGTCTGTTGGGTCAGATCGGAGAGCAGACGCGGCTCCATGACGGGCATGGTGCGTCGAGCGAGCAGCGCGCCGACCGTAGGCGAGGCATGCTTGGTGCGCAGAGAGAAGACGTCCATTTCGGCCGTGTCCCTAAACGGAGAGGGTGAAGTCGTGAATGGAAGTCGTGATCGTCAAGTGGCCAACCTGATCATGCCGACCGGCTCGTCGTGTCCAGGAAGACTGTGGACAAACCCGGGGGAATTGGGTCCGTTGGACGGAGGAGGAATAGGGGGCGCATTGGCGTGAGATGGGGCGCCGTCGGCGGTCGGATCAGCGGCGACTTTCGCCGACGACTGCGTCGACGTCGACCCCAGAAACACCCACCCGACGGCGCGTCGAGTGGCCGTTTCCATTTCTGCCGAACGGCGGGCAATCGACAACGAACAACTGGCGCCCGTCCAGTAACAAGCGGGTGGTGGCGGTCGGGTCGCGCCTATTGCCGATGGTCGCGGGCCCATGTGTTTGCGTACCGATCGACGGCCGTTACGCACGGATCCGCCCCGTAATAGGTGGCTTTGATGCGCGACGCCACCGCCGAATCGAAATGGCAGTCAGGATGACGCGCGGTCGCGATTCGACCGGATTAGCCCCAATTCCCTGAACAATAACAGCAACGTCTTGAGCAGCGTGGCCATTATGGCGCACAACGGGCTCCCTGCAGAGTTCCTCACTGCGTCTCAGTCTTCGTCAGCCGCTCGTGGTGGAATAGGTCGCCGTACAGGCGCAGGCGCAACCACGGCGGCAGTCCTTGCATCATCGCCATCAATCTCGGCGACAAAGCCGAGTTAGATGACGACGGCCCGTCCACGGCCGCCATCACGGACAAGTTGAGGTCGTCTTCACAGCACTTTGTCGGTGGGCGGCGCAAGAAGCGACCGAAAGAAAAACAGTGGAAACCCGGTCATCTCTCTATCCAGTGTCAACCGCTCGTCGCAGCCTCAATTATGTTCTGATCAGAATTATTCGCCGTCGGTTGCATCTAGATCGCGACACTACAAAAATTTAAACGAAGATGCAGAAAAACTTGGCGATCACCTGTTTTCAGCGGTCAGGAATTGTGCTCAGATTGTCATTGACAAATTGTCAAGTTGATCACTACAATGATAGTTCATGCGGCAAATCTCGACAAAAATTTCCGTCTTGTGATGGCATTGTGCGTGCGCACAAGAGAACTATTATGTTTGCACAGCTGTGATGACAAGAGAGAGGTCAGTCATTGTTGTTCACACTGGACGAACATTATGGTGGCGCAGGAAGCGACTGCCAATCAAGGTCGAAAATCGATTTCGACCCATTTCTTCAATAGTTTCGATTGGCGCGCTGACCGAAAACCAATAACGGAACACAGTGAACGGTGTCATCAAAGCCGAAACACTAAGGCACCCAACCCGCATGCCCCCAATGGAATCCTTGTGCGAATGATGGTGGAATTTATTTCCGAAGATTCAACCTGTCGTAATTGGATTAACCTCGTAATTTTACTCGACAACGCCTTTTTGATCGATGACGACGACAATGGCATCATGTATGAACTGAACAAAAATGCTACGGCTTCCGCAAACACTAAATACACACTCTCATTCTAGCGCACATACACGTACTGACCGATTAAATCTTTGTGAAAACGCCTGACGCGGTACAATGCAAGCAAACAATGCACGGACCAGAAAATTTTAAAGTCAATCGGAGGAGAAAGCTTTGAAGCCACATACGCTATAGCCCAAACGACGCACTGAAGATCGGATTTGGAAGTGCTATGCCAATGAGTGATTCGAATGACCAGGAACAGGAATACGTCTACATACAGTATGTCAACAAAGACACTCGGTACAGTAAACCAATGAGACACTTCCTGCCGCACAATTAAACGCACAATATCACAACGCAGTAGAATCAAATACCCATATAGTCTCTCTATTTGCCAATCGCATGTCGCTTGCGAAACTGCGTCCACCAGTCCGACCAGGCCGTGTCAGTCGACAAGTTGATGGCACAGCTGGGGTGCTTCGCACCGATGTGCTTCATCAGCCCGACTGCGAACTTGGAGGCGATCGGGAAGTTCACTTCTTCCAACTTCCTGCAATCAGCTTTTGCGATTATAATCAGAATTTTTCGAACGGTTAACTGGAAATCGATCGAACACCCCTCAATTGAATGTCGCGCGCTGTGAAAATCCAGAATTTTGATCATTTCTTCAAAATTGAGTATCATTTCTTCCAGAGGTGTGTTCGGGTCGAAAAGTTGGGGGGGGTTAACATAGCTTTGGCCTAAAAATTTGCATAA
>JAQGCX010000270.1:0-19810 GCA_034700205.1 Plectus parietinus
TTATTCTTCAGTTATGCGCTCTGTTTATCAGTTTGCATGTAATGATAAGAGTGAAACAAAAGAGCTTTCTCTGCCGATGCTTCGTCCCAATTAAATTTTGTTTACTGCTGCAAAATCTTTTGTTTCAAGCATGCGGAAAGAAAAAATTTATCACGACAGATTAAACAACAGTTCGTAGCCCAATACCATTCCCTACTACTGACACATTTTAGAAGGCGCGTAGCAAGAACTCGAAGGACGAGGGGGGGAGGGGACAAATCGGCACTTCAGAGGAGGGCAAATTGGAAAACAAGAAGAACCCTTCTTTTGTTGATTGATTGGCTCTTTATTCCACTTCATTACGATATCGGACGGCAAAACGACGAACGATATGGCTGCGCCCTTTGCTTCGCCCCTGCATTATAGCATTATAAGGTTATTCTGTAGTTTTAAAATGCGAAATTGGTTTCTTAACTTTTACTCAGCCAACCCCAGCATGCAACAGATGGAATAGAAACCAAAATTATGCTGTGTCGAAAAGAAATTGATAGAAGGAAAATGAGGCAACATTGGTTCAGTGTTCAGAAAACATGTAATCTGTATGGATTCGTCGGTATGGTATTTTTTGCATTCGATACGGTACTCGGTATTTTGAAATTTCAAATATTCGACCGGATTCGGTACGATATTTTTTCATCAGAATACCGTCGGTACTGTACGATATCGGTATGCTATTTCTCTCTCAATCTTCGGCCAAATATGAAAATCAAATTTCCAAAAAATGAGAGCGAAAATTCAAAATTTGAACAAAAATAAGTATTCATGTCCATTATTTCGAGTTTTGAAGGATAATTTGAATTTCCCGCCAAAATTGTTGAATAATGTCATCTGAATTTTTTGCTCATTTGCCCACTTTAATGATGCCAATGTCTGTTGCAAAATACCGAACCGATTTTGCTCGATATGGTATTATTTCGGTATTTGAAAAATTCACTGGGTATGGTATTCGGTCGGGTATACCGAACGCAAAAAGTGTTCGGTTTGATACGGTAATACCGACCACATCAACAGTAACCTGAGCGTTGGTGACAGGAGACATACGTGCTCTATTCTAAATTCAATGAAAACTATTTTTAAAATAAGCTTGAGTCATAGCCATAAGATTCAATTACGGATGAATAGCCCGCCTAATATCGCTTTTCGATATAAAAGGGCAGACTAAGAATCAATCCTCAGCAGCCTCTTGGTAATTGAATTGGGAATTTTACGAGCAATCAGATGAAATCACATGATGTTTTGCACGTTATAATTTGGTTCTGTCATTCCACACTTCTCAAATTCACCTGACAGCATCATAAGGTGTCATTCAAATATCTCTGCGTTTTCTGTCCAGAACAAAACCGGAGGAATCATTTCATATAGTATGAATACCACCGCTCAGCAATCTTCAACTGAAATTGTTAACGAAGCTCAAAAATTGATTGGAATTGCTGGTGCCATCACAAATGCAATAGTGATTGTTGTATACTCCAGCTGTAAAGATTTGCGCGTAGCAGGGCTATTTATTATACTTTTGTCTGCTGGTGATATGATCCAAAGCCTCGGATTGGCAATTTCCTCATTTCTTCTGCAACAAGGAAGTTCTGTGATAACAATTTCAGCATCGGTTGCCGTTTCTATTAGCTGGATACAAATGTCTCAAATTGGCAGTCAGCTTCAATCCCTTGCAACAGTGTCAATTGCTTTTGAGCGATTTTTAGCCGTTGAAGCACCATTTTGGTACAAAGTTAACTTCGCTGTCAAGCGAAAATGTGCCATAGTCGTTGCGATACTATTATTTATGTGTCTGTCAATTTCTTTTTTAATTTTAAGCAATACTATTATGAGCAGTATAAACTTTGGATACGGAGTATTTCACGAATCTTTCATTATCTGTCTTCAGCTATTCTCTCTGTTCACGAGTTTGTTTGTTTTGATTCGAGCGAAGCAAAAGAGCAAGACTGTATCCAATATGACAAACGAGTTACGTAAAGTGATGTCAATATTCACTGTGTCTTCAATTTCTGTCGCTCTTGTTGCGTTCAATTCCCACATTCGGTTTTGTTGGCAACAAGATTTGCGAAAGAAAGCATATCTAATTTTCCTTTTCTAAATTCCCTTACAACATATGTTCCTCTTCTGATGATTCTGAATTCGTTGTTGAACTTTTTCATTTACTTTTCGTTGAGTACAGCTTTTCGTCAACATATTATTCACCTTCTATTCTGCGGGAAAACTTTGGCGAAGAAAAATCAGAATGCAAATGCGGTTGTGAGAAGTAACCGGATACATTCTGTGCATTTTGCTGATAAATAGAAGTGTCCAGATGCTATTTGTGACTGACGAATACAGGAATGTGTTTTCAGAAGCAAGTTTGTCAGAATGATCGTGGCGTGGAAGCAGACGTATGGTGGAAGCAGACGGGGGGTATGGTGAGCGCGAGGTATATATTCGCATCTTCCGTCTAAGTGGCTCAATGCCAACACGTACGACTATAAATCTGAAGGTTGCTGGTTCGAGTCACCTCGAGGGCACTGATTTTTGCATACCCCCCCCCACGCGCATGACTGCCGGTAAGAATCCTCTTTTTCATTATATGATGTTATGATACTCAATACAATTAATTCTGGATTTTCACAGCGCGCCACATTCAATTGAGGGGGTATTCGATCCATTTCCGGTTAATCGTTCGAAAATTTGCCCATCAACATTCAGCTAAATCTGGCAACAATGTTATTATTCTCATAAACCAAACATGCGAATTGCATATATTCATAATTTTTTAACGGCAAAGAGTGTACTGTAGAAAACACCGTTACCCCAGAAATTTAGATGTCTAATAGTGACTGAATGGGACGTTTACTAGAAATGGATTTAAATCATACGATGTAATGATACTCAATACAATAAATTTTGGATTTTGACGGCGCGACATTCAATTGAGGGGGTTTTCGATCGATTTCCGGTTAACCGTTGAAAAATTGAATGTTATTATTCTCATAAACCCACGAGGCGAATTGCATGGAACATTCATTCAAATTGTTGTGACTCAAACTGTCGTCGAGCCAAATATTCCAGTGCTTGAAAGTGTGCTGCTTTCTTATTCGTTGTTTTCAGGTTGAAGACGGAAGCGCGCTCCGTGCTGGGCGGGTGTTCACGTTCAGTTTCTGGCTGTTGACGACGTTCATGTGGATATACTTCCTGTGGACGGTGGAGGGCATGCGCTGGTACTTCCTGTTCTCGTGCAGCGTGTTTGCGCTACTCTACCGCGTCTACGGCGGCGTCGAGTGGTTTGCAGTGACCGAATGGAAACGCCGGCGAAGTGCTCATCTTGCCGCGAGTGAGAAATCGACGAAACTGCACTGACTGTAGCACAAAGGTGTTTTTGGGGGGGTTAATTCCCCCCCCCCAACCCGGACCGAAGTAGACGAAGTTTTTTTAAGTTTTGTTTTGTAGACGAAATATAGTATTTTTGAGCGGGAATTCAAATTTTAATACTGAAATTTGAATTCCCGCTCAAAAATTGGGTTACTGTATGTAAATTTATGCAATTTTTGGGTTACGGTATGTTAACCTCCTCGATTTTTGGTTTTCGTCATGTTAACCCCCCCCCCAACTTTTTGACCCAAAATACCTGTGCTGTAGTGGTCGGGTTTAGGAACGATTTCATCTCCTTCCATGTCACATTTTGCTGCATTAGATTCTCTGTTCATGTTCTTGTTGCTTCGTCATTTCGTGTAATTTTCTGTGATGCTCGATACGAATCTTGCTGTTGTCACATTTCACACTGTTGTTATCTTGTTACACTGATTTCTTTTTTTTTGTACCGTGTAATTTATTGCGGAATGCTATAGTTGTCTGATGACTCAAACGCACTTTACGATGACTATCAGTCAACGTGGCGTCCTTCAAATACTTCGTGCAACTTGCAAACGTTGTATAAAAGAAAACTTGAGCAGTTATAGCAACAATTGTTTCGTGTTGTCATATTGACATATTGGTGAAAATATAATTTCCGAATGCAATTGCATGCAGTCTGTTGAACGTGTGCAGTGTAGCTATCTTTTGCAGTATTTCTTGCTGTCGATAAAATTTTCGAGAGTGCTTGATGATGAATGGGCGGTGGTGCGAGCGGAAATCCATTCCAACTGGCACGTTTTTTACTCGCGATTGATTGTGGTTGCCCATTCAGTCGACCCGAACGACCGTGCATCATGGACAATGCGGCAGTCGGTCGACGTCTGTGCAAAAAGAGCCGAGCTCTGGCGGCGCAATGTGTAAACGCAACGGATGGTGGGCGACGGCAGTGTGGCGGCGGCGGCGGAGGGCTCGGCTCATCTTGCGAACGAACGATCTGACGCCCTGGGCGCTTCAAGCGGGAATTCCTTTGTGGTCGTCGTTTGAATTTGAGTGCCGTTATCGGCGATTGCCATCGGAATGATTTGATCGGTGCCGCCGCCGCCGTCGTTCCCTCATGCGTTGCAGCAATCAACGACGTTCGCCAGGCCGATCGACGGCGTCAATGAGCGCTGCCGAACGCCGCTTCCCATCCATATCCGTTACGGTCCACTCGAATTCTGTTGGCAGTGCTTTCGATGTGGTCGGTACGGTCGAGCGACCTCAGCGCCTCATCGACGATCGACCTTGAGTTGACATACGGCGGACGTCTGCGCGCGAAAGTGGCGTTTTTTTTGCCGGGTTGTCCGTTGTTCCTTTCTTCGCCTATCCCTCCTTTCTGCAGTCAGGTGCGATCATTGAAGTCTATGCAACCGGTTCCGCGGCTCGTGCGCGTTCGCATCATGGCTGATCGGAGTTTGGCGTTCGCATACCCAAGTTATTGCCCATTGTGTCCAGTCGAGGTGTGCGGGATTTACTCGTCCGGTCATTCGTCTTCGTCTTCCGCCAATTGCCCGGCCCGGTCTTAATCCTATCAGCGCCGACTGCGCCACGCTGGCCGATACGCTCGCGGTCTGTTTGCGACAAACTTTATGATCGCTTTCGGCGGATTTTACCGCCATGCCTGCCCTCGCACGACCGCGCATTGATCGAATCAGTCGCAGGTCGGCGCGTCCTCGGCCAGCGTGGACACTGGCTACTTTCTCCTGGCCGTGGGAGGTCCGATTCCTCCCAGGGACAGCGGAGATTTTATCACCGGAACTTGCGTCTAAGGCACGTCGGCGATGCGCGCCTGTCCATCCAGCGCATTCTTGGCGCAACACGGTACGCGTCCATTATAAAGATCGGGTAGACTGCTGCGACGGTGCGGTCGATTTGCCGTTGACCCGCCTTCCCCGGTCCCGACCCGTCTGATGCGATTAGCGTGCTGACCACAGTGAATGCGGGACGAAACGGTGATACGCGATCGAGCCGTCACTTTTGCTCAGTCCAGTTTCGGTCAGAACTGGGCACTCAACCTTGTCTCTGAGCGACGCGCGTGTCTCCCGTCGTCGTCCCTGACGGCTGTGTTTGTGTGTGCGCTGCCGTGCAGCCTCGAATGGCTGCCTTCCCAGCACGCATCTGATTTGTAGGCGGCAATTTAGATCTCAAGGTCGACGGGTGTAGGAATAAATTGCAATAGGAAAAAACCGTTGTGCTCTGTGACGCCGCTGCAGGGGCGATGGAGCAAACTGTCGGAGGAGGAGGTCCGCGACCTCGACAAGGCGCTGGGGCGCGAGTTGGGCGGCGGGTTAGGCGCTGGATCAAAGACAGCGGTCAGCGGGCGGTCAGGAGGTGCCGACGCGTCCGGGTCGTGATTAGCGCCCTCATCACGCGTCACCGACCGCCGAGCCGGGGCACAATCGCCGCGGCACCTGTGGCCTCAGCGCTCTCCTTTTGTTGACATTTGCCCGATGCGCCAATCCTATTCCCCAGCGATTGTTTTCTACCCCTGTCGCGCTACGTGCCCCCACAATCCGTCGTTTCGTTGTTTGCGCCAGTCGTCGTTGGTCGTGAGCAGCTTCGCCACTTTTTGCGTCACTTATCCACTCTTTCTCCCATTGAAACGGAAAGGCATGTTTACTTCGTTTTGCTGCCAAACTGCGCCCGCACGCCCACTTGTCATCGTCTCTACGCATGAACGGGAAGCGCCGACGAATCTTATCGGCTGCGAGACCGTTTGAAATTCTATCTTACGGCGGTTTGGGTTGGTGCACGTACGTCCGGTTTTCATTCTTTTCATCGGCGTGCTTTGCTCTCTGTACTTCTGTAAGGTTACTGCCGACGACCGGTGCATCTTTCCGTTTAAATTCAAACTTGGCGCCCGTTTATTGCTATCAGCCAAGCCGTCTTGTGAGATCAGTTTCCAGTTCGATCTTTGCCATGTCGCCGTTAGGCTACATACGATCACGCGACTCGAAAAAAAAATGCCAGTCTCTCTCTTGTGTCTGTCATCCGACCACCCATGTGTGGCAGTCGGGAGTCCGAACTAATTGTGCAACAAATGCCACGACGATTGAATAAATATCTAATCGTCGATGATGTCGGCCTGCTTTAGACTGGTCAATGACAGATCGAATTGGGCGGACAGTTTCGTTTCGCCATTACACGAACTGCTGCAGATTTATCGCGATCGTCGGCGGTAACGCTGAGCGATCGTCCATTATTGACGAAGGTAATTAGGTGCGTTCAGGTTGGAGTCCCTGCTGGACGGCGACGACCGCCCGTCTGTTTATCTCTGTTGCCCACCTAGCTACATCGATTCGGTCACTGCCATCCATCAGTAGTCAGTCGGCCGAACCCAACGTTCGCCGTTCCATTTGAATACCGCTTGTTTTCGCCTATTAATGGATAAATTTAGTACGTAGATTCCTAAATCCATTTCAAGTAAATTGCGCTTAACACGTAGATATTCAGTGATACACGTGTTAAACGCAAATTAATTGAAATGGATGTAGGAATCTACGTACTTAATTTTCTTAATAGTCGAGCTGGCCGCGGTCTCTGTTGTGTTCGAATACCACTTGTTTTTGCCGATTAGTCGAGCTGATCGACGGCTGCACGTGGCTCGCAGATCGCCCGTGACCGCTGCCGATTCGGCTAAGAATGGGAGCAGAAGGCAGCAGAGTGGATGAGTCAGCGCGACGGCGAACCGTTCTTCAAGCGGCGATCGCCCCGCCATTTCCGCAACCGCAAACCAGGGCGCAGGCGAAGAATTATTCGATATGCGCGCGCAGGGCCGGGCTAAGAGCGGTCGGCGTGTTTACCCCCCGCCGGTGGTGAATCAAGCTCGATTTTGGGCAAAGGTCTTAGGGGGGGATGGCGATGACCAGTGGCGACGGGTGGCCATTAGAGAGCGCGTCGCCGTCGTCCGTCTTCCTCTAATGAGACAGGCCGTCGCGCGGTAAGACGCGCATAAAGAATTTTGTTCGCGCTGTCGGCAGGGGCGCCGGTCAATATGATCATTCTGGCGCTGAGCGGGGCGCGGCCTGACCCGTCCCCGCCCGGCTGTCGTCCCCTTACAGCTGCTTGGTATGCGGTCAGTCACCGATCCCCGGTACACCTACCTCTCCACTCCCCAGCACTTTGTTTCTCATCTCTCCCGTTTCCAGTGTGCCCGAGTGGTTCTTGAAATGATACTTGACAAAGTGCGCCATTTCGCAAGTGGGTGAGTCAGGTCGCCGGGGCGGGCGCGTAGATGGGCGTCCCGTTGTTCTCCAAGTCGGCGTTGCTCTCCAGGCGCAGCGGGATCAGACGATTGCGAGCGCCATCGTCAAGGTCGATTGCCGGTCGCTTTTGACAAATGGATGACGCGGAATCGCGCGGCTACCTGCCATTTGTCGCACGTACGTCCGGGAACCGGCCGGGCGGCGGGCTTTGTGTTGGTCGGTCGTCACCGCCGCGTTACCGGCGTCTTGTCTTCTTATGCCAACGCGTTCATTGCTTGCGGTGCTCCAATGCAATTGGGCGGTTAGTGCGGGAGATTGATGGCGCCAGGCGAACAGCGCACCGAGCGGTCATTCGGTGGGCACGTCGCGGCGTGTGAGTTGGCGTTGCTTCCCCTCTTGCAGCTGTCACTTGTGCGTCAGCGAGCGATTAGCGCACTGGATGTAGGAGGCGACGAGCGAGCAGCTCATCGCCGATGTATGGCGCTTGCGCGGCCACGTCTGTTGATTTTGCGCCGGTCAGCGCTGTCAAGACTGAAGTGATCGGCGTGAGAACAAGCGAGCACGGGCGGGGGTGGGCACTTGTTCCAGCTCACTCGAGCTTGCCCACTGGGCGGTCAATCCCGTTGAGGAGGCTGTTTGCTACGGCGAGAACCAGCCGCCGCCGCCGGGCGCTTTGATCTGAACGGCGGGCGCCTGCATCTGGTAGCGACCACCGCCCGTTTCGCTCCCGCAACTGTCGACTGAGGGAGGCTGCCGGTCGAGTTGTTGGCCGCGGTATGTGGCGCGCTTCTTTCACACTCACGTTCGACTGGTCTGCCGTCCCGAGTCTGTTTTTTTTAGGGCAGCGCAGAGTCATGATTGATTCGTAGTGTGCCCGACTGACTTGCTCTAGGTCTACTGCGCCACATTACCCTGTCGACTATTTTCGCAGTTCTGCTCAATCTATCGCTCTCGACCTGGGCGGAGTGCTGGCGGTATTTACTCCTAGGAAGCGGCAATTTAGTCGCTGACCTGGAGGCCCCGTGTCGCACCCCGGTGGCGCTCGACCAAATACGGCCGTTTGGCGCGCGCAAATAAACAGATCCCTTCAGCGACTTTTCGCGCTTTCAGACGAACCGAACTGCTGACCGTCCGAGGACGCAATGGCCATCGGCGGTGTGGCGTCGATTCGCCTCCCGCGTGATGACAACAAGCAACCGACGTGGTCAGCTGTTCAGCAAGACTGTGCAGCGCGGTGGCACTCTAGTGTCACAATCGACTGATCGACACCAATCAGTTTTTGTGTGTCCTGCGCGGAATTGTGGTTGGCGGTGACAGTACGGTGACGACTGAAAACTACAAAAAATGACGTCAACGATGGGCACAACGCTGACGGGTGCGTGGTCGGAATCGGCCGATTCGTTGGTATTCTTTCGCGGAAAAGAAGCAGACGACGGCCATCAATCGACAGACGACAGCGGCGCCGTTCGCACTCCAAGGGAAGAAGAACACCGACGATTGAGGAGGGCAGACTTTGGAGGCGCCGCGATGCAACTTCCACTCAACGATGCGGTACGCTTTTCAAACTCCACTTTGTTTTTGCAAGGTCACTGATCTTTTTTTACCGGAGATTCACAGGTTTCGCTGAATAACTGTCTTTTTTTGCGCATCAAACAAAAATAGAACAATCTAAATTTATGCACGATAGTTCGAACAGAGTTGCAGGCATCAAGGTTTACTGACTAATAAAGTTTAATCGCCCTTAAAATTCGCTGTCTCGCTGTTTTTCACCGTTCAGGTTTTTATTATTTGCCACTTCGTAAAGCGGCGTCTGTAAACTTGGCGCTGAATACTGATCGCGTTCCGAAGTGTAAAATAGAATCGGGGTTGGTCTTCGTTGTTGGTGGAGATCGATCTAGATCAGTTGACCATTAAATCTTGGCACCGTACAAATTAAATGATAACCATGGCGCCCGATCTATTTGTTTCCTCAGCGCAATGTTTCGTTTCAGTCACAGGAGGACATAAAGTGTCTGCAAGATCTGTTCGTCGAGGGCTGCTGCTGTCTGTATCACGACATCCTTGACTGTCTGAACGACGACACCGATTCAGAAGTTCGTTTATTCCTTTCTTATTGCACCGTTTAGTGGATGCGCGCAACGGGAAAATCGTTTCGCTTTGAACGCAAGTGATTTTTCAGTGCTCCCGCCCCCCGCCCTGTTTGTACTCGAATATCTCGGCTGAGCAAACGAATCTTTTTCCCACAGTTCTGTTGCGTACATACGCGCGTCCGTGCTGCGTTTTCCTGGGCGTATGCGCGTCTCTGAGCCGTGACCATGGCTGGGGGATAGGAACTGATTCGAATTAGTGTCATGCCAAGATGATTCTGCCGCCTTTGATCAACGGCTAATGCGACTGGACACAATTGGTCAGTATTTACACCTTCTAGACTGCGCGCCATCTTCGCGGCGCCGCTACCTTTGTTGTAATCGTATGAATCGCCCTTCAGGAGGTATCTGTCGGCATAGATTCCCTCAAATCCGCATGTCCATCAATGACAGACCTCACGGAATCCGGGTCTCAGCGGGGGTCCTAAATGTGTATCTGGTTCCCCATCCATTTCCAACCACCTTTGTCTCTTGGTTATATTTTTTGCAACGATGCGAGTATTTCGCGTTTTTTTCTCTCACACTGGTTTATTTGTTGAACGGTGAATAATGAGCGAACCACATTGTGCAATTATAATTCGAATCTGTTCACTTAGTAAGACGAATCTTGTTTACTTGGTTAATGGTGTTCCATTTCGTAAACAAGGGTCATGCATCCAATGAGATTTGGGGTTTGTTTGCATTTAGGATCTCTTTAATTTTGGTGCTACTCTGCACGAAGCGCGCGCTTTGAAAGATGCAGCTATTGATTAGTGGATTGCGGAAGGAAGTGGGAAGGGTGGCTGGTCGGCCCGATGAACAGGAGGGTTGCGTGGGCGGCTCCTAATCTGCGATCTAATGCCATCGTAAACGGTGAAGTGAATGACGCTGGTCGTTGACGACTTGGCTGTGTTCTTCTGCGGACCACTGTCTTGCTTGGCGCCTGTAGGCCGTCTGCTTCGGCGACGCTTTCCTTCCAATTAATCTTCCCGCGCCCGGCACTTACTCCGCCCCCACCGAGGACCACGTGCCAGCTGCTCGTCGATGAATGATGTCTTCGTCTGGGCGCTTCAGCACTTCTTTGCGTATCTTATCGTTGATTCATTTGCATCTTCTCAGCACTTTTGGGTCTACCGTATTTATTCTAATACAAGCCCTGGGGCTTCTATTCTTCGATCCCATAAAAATTCAAATTCCCACGTCAAGTTTGATCTCGATTCGATAAATTTTCAATATTTATAAGAAAAAAGCGAAACCAAATGCTGTCAATCACTTCTCTGTCCTAAACGTATGTTTTGACACAAAAGTTCACTGATAGGAAATGAAGCAAAAAAGTAGGGGGGGGGACTTCTATTGGAGACGGGACTTCTATTAAATACGGTCTTCGTCCCCTCGAGACATGGCACGTTTTGAGCACGATCTTCAAGGTGCCTTTCTGATGATTGAACGCTTCTATTTTTTGTTCAAAGCGTCTGAAATTGTGAAATATTTTCATTTGAAGACCGCCAAAAATTTCTGCAAATGGAAAAGGTTTCGATCGTCGGCTTTTGTTTTAAGATTTTTTGCATAATTTTTTGCGTTTTTTGAAAGATTTTTGAGCTGTTTATCTTTGCTTCCTCTCATAGCGCTCCTGATCTCAGTTGTATAAACAGCGTTTTTCGGTTTTTGTGCATCAGTGCTCTTGTTGTTCCGATAAGTGATCAAATAACCAATATACTGGCATGGCAAACTTGCGCGTGTCTACCGTCCGCTTCTCGCAACCTGTGAAACTGGCCAAGCGCTGCTCAAAGACCGGGCTAGTATGCAGGTTGATAGATGAGATTAACAACTGGAGTATGTAAACAGATTCATTCGCCACCCGAATAAAATGTCAAGCAGCCAGACAGCGTTTGGCGGGACAGTTAGCTTCGACTTGCTCATCACTAGGCGAGTGATTCGTGCGCGCTCTTTTTCATCGCTTGTCTGTCTTGTCAGAAAATATTACTTCTTGGATGTTTTTAAAGCAAGTTTTATCTTTGATTCAAATTAAAAGCTCCGACTAATGCAGTGACACTGTCATTATCAACTTTTAATACCGTTTTTAAAAAAATAGTAACCCATGGGTTACAATTTTCTGTTCTAAGCAAGGTTAAATTACCCTCCCGTCTGACGTAAAATGAGTTCAGCACATCAATAACATGTGCTTTAGAGGTTGAATTACATCTTTCTTTCGTTTTCTGTTGACAAACAGCCAGATGATTTTACTTTTTGCTTGAATTAATCGAAAAAATGAACATTTTTCCCCGAATTGATATTAATATTAATATTCGATCTTGATGAAGTAGAATTAATAGTAACCCACGCAGAAATATTAACTAAGGGTGGTACGGGAGGGTAGAAAATAATAGTAACCTTGGTTACTATTTCTTAAAATACGTTATTTGGCAGCAGTGGTTGTTATTCGTTGTGTCAATTGATGTTCAAAAATAACTTTCAGACGAACTCACCGCGCACATCGGATTTTGTCGAACGTCAGACGAAAATGCGCGAGGAAGGGGACAAGTTGCGGCAGTGCGTGCCGGAGATGGCGGAGGCGGTCGAGTTGCGTCTCATCACCGTTGACAAGGCCATGGAACAGCTTCACACCCGACGAGTCGATTCTGACGCGTCTTCCGGTGACGAAAAAGGTTCGTTCTCTGCAAAATTCTCAAATATTCTTCGCAACTATATGATGTATTGCACTCTGCCAATGCTTGTCACAACATTGCGACCACTGGAAATGCGAGAATGTGCTGCTGTGTAAAGTCTAGCTTTTTATGACGCAAACAGCAATCGCTTTGAGTTTCTTCTGCTGTCGTAGTTTTTGTAAGTTACTGAGATGAAATTTCACACCAAGCATTGTTGTTTTCGTGTTCTTAGGACCGAGTGAAGTTGGTTACGTTGCAATGCTAGTGAGTGGCCATTAGTAGCATTTATACGCATCATTTCTTTGACGGTAAAGACCGTACTGTGAAAAGCACCGTTACCCCAGAATTTTAGATGTGCAATAGTGACTACAGTATTTATTCTAATACAAACTCCGTCCCTAATATAAGTCCCCTCAACTTTTTTGCCTCTGTGGTACAAGAGAGTTTTGTGTCTAAAATGTGCATTTAGCATAAAGAAATGCTTTTGCGTCATTCGCTTTCGCTTTTTTCTCGAAAATATTGAAAATTTATCGAATTTTCGAAAACCTGTCGTGGGAATTTTGGACTTTCAAGGGAATCAAAAAATAGAAACCCCAGGGCTTATATTAGAATAATAGGTAAATGTCGTTTTTACAAGAAATGGATTTAAATCATACGAAGTAATGATACTCAATACAATAAATTATGGATTTTGACAGAACATTTAATTGACGGATGTTGGATCGATTTCCGGTGAATCGTTGGAAAAATTTGACTAATGCGGTGTTTTTTTCAGCGATTCACACGTCGGCAGTGAGTCAACTGCGTCGATGGCTGCAGTGGACGGAGGAGCGGCTGGGTTCTGTGGACCAGCAGAACCTGGAGCGCATGAGTGATAAGCAAGTGCGTCGCATCGCCGCCGACCAACAGGTCAGTCAATTCGTCCAGTGTCCCTTCTCCTCCCCCTCCTCTGTTTTGCCCATTTTGACGGCCAATTCGAAGCGAACGGGCGAATCAACCACTCGAGGACAAGGACCATTATCGGCCTTGGCGGGCCATGACAGGCCGGTTTCGTAAAAACGTCCCCTTGTGTCGTGTACTGCCCGGCGCCCGCTGTCAGGCTATTGTAGGCAAATTCTATCGGCACCTGCCCGTTTCTTCGTCTCCCGTCTCGTTGAGAGTTGCTGTTCGTCCGGTCAGACAACGTCGACCAAAGGACGGATGTCTGCGCAATCGCTCTCTTTCTCGGAACTTAGCTCTTTGAGGTTGGAGCAAAATTTTTTATATTGAGTTCAACAGGACGACTTTTCCTTTTACTGAGTCGGGCATACTAATAGAATCGATTTGTTCTCAGTTGCGTCAGAGGTGTGAAGCGTTTAGACGGTCGCGGGGAGGGGTGAATGAGGCAATCCGGTTGTCGCGGTTGCCCGAGTGTTTGCCGTAGTCGGGTGAAGGCGCGAAGTTGAGGTTCGGGAGGTGGCAACGAGGACAGAGACTTCCGGTCAGTGAGGGACGCCTCTCTTTGTGATTGTTTGCTCGGCGTCACCAGCGCCGGCTACTCGGTAGGGTCGTCTGACTGGCCGATCGATGCGCAGGACGCCGTACGCCGTATTCACGGTCGGCGGGCACGCGACGCCAAGCGCTAATTCGCCCACCTCCTCATGCACACACCTTTCCGTTCTTTGCGGGTCGTGTTCGTTGTGTGTGTGGCGCCGTCTGGTCGTTCCGTCCTGCGCGCGCGCAGTGTTTGTAGCGGCAGTTTCGCGAGGGTGCGGATGCGACCGTAATCCGTCTCCTTGCGCCACTGCCATCTGCGAGGTCGCGATTGACCGGGCCGACTGTCTGGCCAGCCAGAAAGATGAAGGAGCGAGAGACCGAGACCGAGAACGAGCAAGGCCATGGTTGCTGGGCATGGCTGTGTCTGTCTGTTTGTGCAACGTCGACGTCCCTGTCGGCCCGGCGGTAAATCAACACGGCGATCCGGCTGCCCATAAACGACGCACGACCCGCCCGACCAGCGGCTATCTGTTTCGACCATCGGCCGATCCGACCGATCCCGCGTCCCCGCCCCTTTTTCGGCTGGTCAGTCGTCGCCGGTGGTGGAATAATTGGTACCCCGTCGGTGCCTGCCGCTGCTCGTTTATCCTGCCGTCGACCGTTGTTGGCCTTGTCGCCTCCACTGCCGCAAGTCCATCGACTGCTCGTCATCGGCCGTTTCGGCACGCCAGTCCCATCGGCCGTTTGCTGGTCGTATTTCGGCCGGTCGGGTGGTCCCCTTTATCGGCGTAGGAAACAAATGGCGCTCTCGACGCTTTGCTTCAATTACTCAGAGCGGCGATCGCATCTCGGCTGCTCCCTTAGCGCTAGGGTATTCGCCCCTCCCCCCCGCCAGCACGTTGCTTTTCATTCACTCTCTTATCCCTTTCGTCCGACGCTGCGATTCCGATTTCCCTTTTGCACTTGTCCAAAGATGGACATAGGCCGGCCCAGCCCCCATTGTCCCATTGTTTGCTCGCTAATAGAACAGGTTCCGGTACAACGGTTGTACTCTCCCTATTGAAGTTTTTCTATCGTCGTAGTTCTTCCGCGCCATTTAGTCCCGCGCGCTAGGCTCGGGCCGAAGTTGAGACCGCATCTGTTGGCAATTCGTCATAGCTACTCATATTAGCGCCTTGTAACTGCGGAAAACACTGCGCCGAAGTTTGATGAGCGGCGAGCAGGCCGGTTGTTCGGCGAGGTCTTGGTTATTATTGTTGATGGGCGATTGCTACTAGTATTCTAGTGCTCGGCCGCATCAGCATCTGAATGAGTTGCGTCAAGTGGTAGACGACGACGGCTCTTATTATTCGACCACCGGGCAACAGCTTGGCCGAGATTCCTGCTGCACTGTCCAATACGAGCCATCTGCCCTGCCCCCCCCCTCTGCCGCCTTCGGTCGCACTTTGTTCCTTCCGTCTGTATTGGTCAGTGAATGAGTGGTCTTTATTCGGTCGCGAGAGGGTGCCGGTTTGCTCTATTTTTTCTTCGCTCTTTTACCGCTGTTTGCGCCACTCCACAGAGAGCGCCGCTGCTACTGTTCATTATTTGCCGACAGCTTTTTCCAGCGGATTGAAGAGGTTTTTCGTGCGAGATCAGGAGTGTCATTCTCTCGCGTCGAGGACGATGAATCCTCGTCTGTGTGCGATTGGTATAAGCCGTAGGTCGGCGGACCAATTTCGCGCTCGCCTTTTTACTACTCTTTGTGCGAGGGATTATGCGCGTGTTTGCTTAATTAATTCATTGGGACATGAACAACGTGTCGCATGGACAGTTGTAAGATCCGCACGGGTGGTCTCGTGCTCGATGGTGTATCACGGACCATATGGGTCGCACCCCCCGGGTCGTTTGCTCATTGTCTCATGAGACTCCGTCGGCACTCTGTCCATCGTCTCATCGCCTGCTAACCGCTCGTCCATCATCGCGACCGCAACCTCCCGCCGCCGGTCATCGGCGACAATACCTGATGTGTGCACGATACGGTTGTTAGCGTCATTGAGAGCGAGGGTGCAATTGAGACCGATCGCGGAGTGAGGGCCGAGGGGATTGAGATGCAAATTGGGCGTGTGCCGACTGATCCCCGTCGACGGTCGCTTGACCGATGTCTGTTTTGACTGACGCTCCGGGCGATACACCTGCTCCGTGTGCCCACCTCCGCCGTTAGACCACACAGGTAGCAGGTAGGCGAGCGCGACTGGCGTGCGGCTGAGATTCGCTCGTTCGATCAACCTCGCCACTAATTCGAACCGTCAAATGGCCATGTGGCGCGGTGTCCGCTCCTATTGCTCGTCGGTCGACAAACACACAGACTGACCGAATCGCTTGAATATTTTACAGATTTTGCAATTGGAAATCGAGACGGACGGTCGGGCATTGGTGCAATCGCTACAACGGCAACTCGATCGGTCGGCGGCAGTGGGCAGCAGCGCCGACGATCCCTCTCGCGTCAGTGAGCGCCTCAAGCGGACGCTCGGATCGTTGACACTCGCCTGGCATAAACTCTGGATCCGCTCGATCGAGCTGCAGTGCAAGATCGACGAGCGCTTCGAACGCAGCGAGGTACGGTACTTGTCACTCCAGATTGTTATCAGTGGCACGAGTTGCCCCCGTCGGATTGACCGATTGACTAGCCGTCCGGTCTGACTAATATGTGGCAGCGCGCGCGGCGTGTCCACTCGCCGATTTGAGACGGGGGGTTGCTCGATACGGGAGTGAGCTGCTATGCGCGTTTGTCAACGGAAGTGCGACTCATGTTTGCTTAATCCGTCCCACGTGCAGGTCGATAGATTTCGATCCTCCTCGCTTCTATTCGTCACCCATTCCCTCAGACCGGTGTGCCGGCCACCGCCGAGCTGACCGCCGCTCGGACACTCAACTGCGCCCGTCGGTTGCGTTTTCCATTTTAGACGATTTGAATGGGTGAATGGCGTTTTGGAAATGGTGGTCACTTGGCGGGCGGACGACGGTGCGTGATTAGCGGTTGACCGGGAATAGGACATCGCGCCTCGGAGGGTTCTGGAATGGTGTCGCGTCGGGACGATTCGAGCCGCCCGCCGGCTGGATGGGCCATTGATGATGCGTTCAATGCGGCGACGCGACGGCGGTTCGAACTGAAACTGATCGCGTTGGCGGCTATTGTTGCGGCGGTCCTCCGCGTCAGTTGTGCGTCCTCGTCGCAGTCTCGACTGACTTTGTTCGCGTCCTATCCTATCGTGTAGCGCCCGATGATGCGGTGATGATTTTCTGTTGCGTCTGCCGTGCCTGTTCTGTATCATCCACGGCCGCTCTACCTTCGCGTTCCGCCGCGTAAAGTCGGCTCAGTCCCCGTGGGCATCGACGCTTGCCGCGCTTATTTTCGTTACGTTTACAGTGATACAATAACAACGCACGCGCTTTTCCGCCGGCGCTCTGCTTTGACAATTGTGCGCGCTCTTTGGCGCACGGCGAAGCTGTTTAGTAGTAATAGTTGTCGGTTATTGTGTAGTTAAATGGGGTCTGCTGCTGCCAGGCGATGAGAGCGCAAGTGTGGGAGTGGCGATTGCGCGAGCGGTGGAGAGCAGCGCTGTCTCTGTCCGGAAGGCCGCGCAATTAGGACCGGATCCACGGTGGTCGTGTGTCGGCGGCCGATGACCACCGTCCACCACTCTTGGCGCGTCCGCCCGTCGCCTCTCGCCGCTCTCGGCTCTCCAGCCCGTCCAACCGCTGTTTACCCACTGTCCATCGTTCGTTTGGTCGCCGTTTGTACGCGCGACTAGTAATTCGCCGGCGCTTTATGAGGTTTACGCCAGCGCCAATAAAACCACCCTTCCGTTTGCATAGGACTGCCCGTTTAGAGCCGTTTCTATTGTGTGAATTGTGTTGCAGCACAGTCCACGTGCGTCTGTCGACAGCGATCCCGATTTGGCAGAGCCGTCGGCCAAGCGTCGACGACTCACGCCCGCCGTCAAACAGCCGCCGTCCGACTGTTCGGCCACCGAGGACGAGGAGGAGTCGGACACGATCCCCTTCGCCGCCGACGAGTACGAACCCATCATGGACGACAACGGCAACCACGAGCTGGACGCCGCGGATATTGAATACCGCAACGAGAAGGGCCAGATCGTGCATAATCGGTCGGCGATGGTCGGCAGCAGCGACGCAATCGCCACATTGAAGAGTAGTGGAGTCGGCCCGTGGGAGGTCGTGCCGCAGGACATTGGCTATTCCAGCGGCGAAAATTCTATTCACGAAGCGCTTTGCGACGTGGGTATCGAACTAAAAGTCACCAGGTGAGAGACCCCACATCCGTCACTTTTTTGGCGCACGCTCTGATTGATTGCGACAGGCATCGCCGCCTCTGCTCAACCTACCGTTTTCAATGCGTGCCATTTATCCCGCAAGGCTGTCGAGTTTTTCAATTGTGATTTGTCCGTATTGCAGATCTCAGTCCGATGAGTTCAATAATAACGATGAGAACGGCGACGATGGCGAAGATGATTCGCATCCGGAAGATCCAGAACGTCTGCCCGTCGACCCCGCTCCCAGCCACAATGCGAACGTGCAGTCGGGGAATAGCAGTCCGGATCTGGCGCGCAGAAAACGCATCCAGGGCTCCCCGGTGAAGAGTTATTACAAGACTGTGCCGCTCGACGATGCCGGTATGAAATTTTGCTGTCATTTTCGCCGGTTTTTTTATTTTTACTCGCCTATTTTTAGGCGCAACTGACACCGAAACGCCGCGTTCTTTCCCTGAGAATTCGTCGAGTCATGGCGCCGCCTACCTCTACCGCTACGAACAGAGCGACAATGCGGCGGCTACGCTGACCGATTCGCTCATTGTGCAAACTGGCGGCGTTGAGCTGTCGACGCAGAATGATATTCAAGTACGGCGAGAGCTATTTTTCATAATTGACTCAAATTACTAGCGTGTTTGTGTGTTCAGGACGTTTTGTCGTTACTGGACGACGACACATTCGACCAAAATCGCAGTTGTCAGTTTGAAAAAGCGATGGAAAAGGTGCGTAAAAGTCACGGGACGAAGTGGCGAGAGTTTCGCTCGGGCAGCAGCTCGATGGGTCGGAGTAGTAGCAGAACGTTGGGGCATGATTCGACCACCGTCGATGACGATAAGGTAGCACAACAGTTCTTCGGCTAAATGAGATCGCACGGCTAAATGCGAACATATCTTCAGAACTCGTGCGATGCCGGCAGTGAGCAGAGCGACGGCGACGAGAAGAACCGCGATCGCCCGGCATCTCCTTCCGAATCGGCGGCGCCGTTCACTTCCACCCCGATCAACTCGAATTCGTCGCTGAAACGCCGATTGCGTGCGGGCCGAATGCGCACCGATCGACCGCGCTCGTTGACCAGCGGACTGAAACTGCCCGCCTTCGACTTGGTACAGCACCCTGCTGTTCGCAATGACGCCATCTCTCGCGGTTGCAGGATGCGTCGGCATGCGCGTCGGAGATGGAAGTGAGCGTACACTCGACTTGGTCGAACGTCGAGTCGACGCCGTTGATGTCGCAGTCTCTGTGCGTTCCCGGCCGACACCGCACCAGCGCCGGTCGTCGCAAACTGCGCGCTAGACGCATGCCGCGCTCCATGTCCGACGGAGAACATCTGGGCATGTGGCTCAACGGTACGGTACATTAAATTAAAACGGCTAATACTGTATAAGATTTTTTTCTGTTACTTATTAAAGGATACATTGATATTACGCAAACGTAACATGTTTAAAGGGGCATGGTTTCTAAGCTTGTTAGGTGGCTTAAGGGGGTTAAGGTGGCTTGGAGGGTGATGGTGGCTTAGGCTCATAGGTGTACTTGGGGTCCGAGGTTGGGGGGGGTCGAAAATCCTTATCGGGAAAAACCCCATTCTATCCAGTATCCAGTGCTTGTTC
>JAQGCX010000271.1:0-19806 GCA_034700205.1 Plectus parietinus
ATTTTCAATTTATTTTGAAAAACTTATAATTAACCAAGGTTTCAGTATTGACCAACCAGATCAGCATAACCCGTGACTGGTAAATCAGAGCTCAATGAAAATTCGTAAAATAAAACTCACCGTTTTACTCTACTTTGTGCTAAAATTTTATCGAAATTGGTGCAAATTTGAAAAAGTAACAAGCAATCAAATTCGGGTACACCTTTACGTTTTGTAAAAGAGCTAAAAAAACCGATCTTTTTGAATTTTTTACAATATTTAGCCATATAGGTGTGTCTTCATTTAAAGTTCGTGCAATTTGGTTGAACGCTTGATGAGATATAAGCAAAAGAAAAAGGGTACAGTTTTTTGCCTCACTCTGTAAATTTGGCTGTGCAGTGCTTTTTTTGCAAAATTCTGGCGTCAGGCTGAGGCATTCTTCAACATGAAATCATCCCAAACCCGGCTCATGAAAATCCCTGCAGCACGCAGCGGTATGCAGGTATTGCATCTCATATAAACGTCAAGGTAAGATAAGCTGTGTGATCAATTTGTCCACAATAGTGATTGACGGCGTGTCGCAATGCAATGCTCTGACAGCGTGCGCTCTACGCATAAACAGTCAACAGAGTCATCATCTCAGTTCATACAACAGAAGTTATGTCACAAAAGTAACTGAATAAGGATGTAGTAAACAATTTACAGCGTTTAACAAAAACACAACGGAAAAGCTATTGCAAACGCTAAGCATTGGTGTTGCTAGTTTGTAACAGTATATTTTTGGGCAGTATCGTGACATATCAGGTTTTACAGCCATATTTCGAAAGATGTGCCCCCTTCTTTTTTGATCTTATACTGCTTCTTTATTCTACATACCTTGATGTGATTCTTGGGTTTACACAAGATAGAATGGGATCTTAGTCTTGGCCAGGCTGGAGGTATTGTCCCCGCCCCCTAACTGTAATATTCCCCTTCCCAGTTGTCAGTGCTCATGTCTGTCAGCTATGCGTACTCGATCAGAATTTGAATTATGTACTTACTCTGTTTCTGAACCTTCAAAAAACTTTCGTGTTTTCACACCAAAAAATGCGCATGTGGTAAGGTGATGGATCTTGTGTAAATAGTGATCCATTCCAAGAAACAATCGGGCATATGATCAAACGCAGGCATGTCATGGAACACCACTTGGGCGTGGCTGGGCCTGCGTGACCAGCAAATCAACACCCACGTGTGACAATCAAGCAATGTTTTGAAATCGTTACATGATTACTGTCATCCATCTCCGCCTTCCGACTTGACGCTTTGTTCAACTGAATGCTGTCGATCTTGAGTCGATGTTCCATCTTGGTCCGCAGCAGAAGGCTGTCATCGTCCGAGTCCGACGAACATGTCTCGAAGTCGCTTTCAGACATCGAGTTTACGCCTTCTTTTTTATTTCGTCTCACTGTCAAGTCTGAAAAAAATTGTTAACGAGACCTGCGACAAACGTTTCCGTTTTTCCGGTATCTAGCTGACACTGTTTGCTGCTATTTACGGCATCTGAATAAAGTCGACACTAAGCAAACAGGACGCATACTAAACAAACAATTTATAAGTTGGCACATGTGACGTGAGCAAATTTGAGGAAAGATAAGTTGCAAATCATAATTCTGATGGAACTGGAACATCACAAACGAGAATGAACGCTCAGTTTGCAGCAAATCGAATAAATTAATCATCGGAAAGCCTATCACTGTCGCCAAAACCGGTCACTGATACAAGGACAGCGTTTGAAGCCACAAATGATAAGGGAGTGCGCCAACCCACAAGTTTGCTAAACGCATGTCTAAAGTCCATCTGGCTGAGTCTCGAAGGGATTGTATGTTTACAGTAGTTACCGCAATACGAAATCTTCGATAAATTTTTTTGTTGGAAAATGGTACTCAGAGAGTTGCGAAATTTCCGTGCAGTGATTGGTCCTGTTTGCAAGAAAGTCGCTCTCTTGCAAAAAAAAGATATATCGTCGAGCTCAAAAAAGCAATTGAGTCTGTGCATCAAAGATAACGAAAATGCCTAGTAAGTCTGTTTCTTTTTTGTATGCATTGTTGTCGATTGTATTTGTATGATAACAAAACTGTTTGCAGCAATAAATATATTGGCATGCTGCCATAAGAAAAGGGGAGGTGGGGTGGGGGGTCTGGATGGCCCACTAACCGTTACACTTGTGTAACGCTGAAGCATAGGACTGTCGATTGATTAGGCGTTGGAAGAGGGGAGGTAAGACCAAAAAACCAATTTTTATTTTTGACCTCCCAAAGCAAGAAACCACAGAACAGCTTTTATTACTTCTCAGACTCCCTCCCCTCTCTCTGCAAACTCATTGACCTAAGTTATTTGCACAGTTTTCATTTGCACAGTTTTCTGAACAACGAATAATTATTGGCTAATTTGTTTTAAAAGATAATTCAAACATTTTTTCTTTCCTGCTTTGAAAGAGGAGCAATTTATTGTTTTGCAGGTAAGGCGACCAAGAAACGACGCGACGAGGCGCGACAACAAGCGCAACCGCCCTCTCAAACCGCCTCGAAGACGGACACCTCAGCTGCTGAAGCTACCACCGGTCTGTTGTTATTTGTTATTTTGACAACGCCTGTAAGGCTAATGAAATAGGATGAAGGGACTTCTAAATTTCGTATTACTTCCTTTTTGGACAAAAAACTGTCTCCTTGTTTCTTTTAATTGTATTTTGCTGTTGCTTAGTCCATTAATATTCAGATTTTATTGAAAAAGTTTCCCTCAGCTAGAGTTTGCAATATCATTTATCTTGATAGATTTATCATGGATAAACAATTTCATTCTTCAGGCAGTCGTGAAGATGAACTCTTCAAGCTGTTGGGCGAGAAGTCGGAACAGTTATCGGTTGCGGATCACAAGAAATACGAAGCGAAGGCGTTGCCGAAACGGCCCGACATTGGTGGCAAGCTGGGCGACAAGGAACGCCTGATCACAAACCATGTTTTGGTCAACTACAAGCCGTTCAATGTCGTTCAGTACGACGTCGCTATCAGTCGGTTCGGCGAACGAAAACGCAAGGAGGGCGCACCCAAGAAAGAATCCAAAGACCGTGGAATACCGATCAAAAAACGGTGAGCTATTAATGGTGATTTTCTAACAAAAAATACAAACTAGTTCTATCGTTGTGTCTTTTTCTCTCCTCACTTCACATTTGTATAATTTTCTGTCAAATAAACTATTTTTGTTGAAGTGTACTCATACTCTACTTTCGGTCTAATTTGTAAACTTTTAAAGTTACGTTTGTTTCAGAGAAGAACTCATGTCGATATTTTTGGAGTTTGTCAAGAACTTTCCTGTTGTTTTCGGAGATGCCCAAACCGCTCGATCTCGTCTGATCTACGACCGGGTCAAGTTCCTCTACACTTACCCACAGCTGGACATGCAGAAAAAAGTTGGTTTTTTTTAAAGTTGCGAAAGCTACGTACCAAAAATGAATGATAAACAACAAAGTCTGATATAATCCCAGAATGTCAGTTCTCTCTGTAGGGTAGCCTATTGGCTTTTTCGTCACTGTGGATGAATGTCGCTAACCACAAATTCACTAAACCTGTCACAACAATGACATAGTTTCTTATTCTTTGTAAAAGGACGACCTAAAATAAATGTATGAGAGAAATACAGGGTGGGCCAACGAAATGTGCAATTTTTTGTTTGATCTGCTGCAGTTTTACTAGTCCTTATCAGATCAAGCTGAAATTTGGTATCCATATGTCCAAAACTTAAACTTGAGTTTAAAATTTTTTACGTTGATTAGTTGCCTACAACGGGTTAAATGCAAAAACTGTTATCAGTGGTGCTAAGTACTAAAAAGAGCAAGCAAAAGACGCATCTGACAATAATTTGCATAACACTAGTTAAATGCAAATAAATGTAAAACTTTTATTACTTTTAAGTTAGTGCCTTGAGCACATGTGTACCTAATTTCATTTTGATCTGATGAAAATTAGTGAAAGAACAGCGATTCAACACATTTGCACTTTTCGTTGGCCCACCCTGTAATACCGTTAAAAGACCACTAGTCTGGTGTTCTTAGAGCGATACACCCACAATTTATTTTGCAGACCGAACTCGAATTGCACCTGTCGGGCAAGTTCACCGAGCAGGACAAAAAGTGCGCTGATGACGTCGATTACATCCTGAAGATCATACCCGTCGGTCAGGTGGCTGTGGCGGACTTGGAAGTGGCCTACAAGGCCAATCGATTCAATCGCAATCGTGACTCGATGCAATTGCTTGACATTCTCTTTCGACAGGGCTTCTTCTTCGAGAAGTGAGCTGTCTTTGTCGATTATCGATGATATTTACCAAATTGATTTCTTTGATATTATTACGGAATTACTGTAAACCAGATGAGGAAGTCAAAAAGTACAATAAAATTGGTTCTATTTCAGTGATAGCTTCACGGTTTTTGGACGCAGTCTGTACAATCCGTCGGACAAACTGGATCTGGGCTGCGGTCGGGAATTGCTGCGCGGCTTCTACCAATCTCCGCACATCGTTTCCGGCTGGAAACTCACTCTTAATGTCGATTGTAAGTCATATTTGATTGCCATTCAATAATATGGTGAAAAACTGAAATAGGATTTTCATTGAATCTGTCAATGCATCTTGTGCTCAGATTTGATCATATACTCATAATTTCTTTGATGGTAAAGAGTGTACTGTAGAAAGCACCGTAATCTCAGAATTTTAGATGTGCAACAGTGATTTAATTTCGTTGTGGGACATAAACTAGAAATGGATTTAAATTATACGAAGTAATAATACTCAATACAATAAATTCTGAATTTTGACAGCGCGCGACATTCAATTGAGGGGTGTCCGATCGATTTCGGGTTAACCATTTGAAAAATTTTGACTATACTTGAATGGCAGATATTTCTGTCCTTGAAGCAATGTGAGCAGAACGTTGCCGATCGCCGGAAAAGTCAGACTTTCCCTGCCCGGTTTTGAACTCTTCTCACCACTGCCCAAATCAATCAGATGCAATCGACTCCGACCACCAGCGACTGAAAAAGCACCGTAGCAAAAAATGGGGTAATCAATCAATCCAACCTCCAGATTTTCCGCTCTCCACCTTGTACTGATAAACATGCAAAGTGATGAACAAATGAGAATTGCGTCGCTCCTCGTTCGTTTCTGTAAAAAGAAACCGATTGGACCTGACTAAAAAAAAGGAAAAAAAAAGGTACGTACTGTCGTTGCGATAGGCGAGGGCTGCGTCCAGGTAAAACGCCGCTTGTTCGGCACTATTCACCCTCAGTTCGTTGACATTTTGCAGTTGTGTACCAAACACCGGGTCGTCAATTAGATTGACACTGCTCGAAGAAGATTGCGCATAATCAACCCCTAAATCAACCGATGATCAATGATGCTCCCGAATGCACCCATGGGAAGGCCACCTTTGGCAAAATCGACCAAGAGATCTTTCAGCTCTTCGCGGTGACCGGACACTTCGACCGCCGACACGCGAACAGAGAATCGGCTGTCGCTTTTTCGCTGTCTGCATTCGGAAATTAACCGGAAAAGCCAGGAAATCGCAGTGGGAAATAATCCTAGATCTGCACCACCACCGTCGCTTCCCAATATCGTCTCTGTTTTGCCTGCAATGCAGCGGTGATTCAATTGCAAGGCAAGGCGGTATTGTACCTTTCGACGAATGGCCGTAACAAATTAGACATGAATCCGATCCAGCGATCACTGTTTGCAGAAGATCTGTTAACGCGCCAGAACAAATTTCAGTCTGAAAATATGTCATGTTTCCAGTGTCTATTTGAGCGTGATAATCAGTCTGACCAATGAATCGTCTTGAGCGAAAACTGAATCGAAAGCGTAGTTTCTGCTAATTGTTCGTTGCTGAGTGGCTGATGGACCGGCGGTGTGCGCGACGGTGGAGGTGGGACTTTCGAGTACAGTCACCTGCTTGCGTCGACCATCGACGGTGAGGAAAGCGTTCTCAGGGCTGTCGGCGACGTCGGAAAGACGCTCCCGATTCGACGGCAGGACGCGCACACAGATGCGCAGCTGCAAAAAGAAAAATGAGCGCGTGTTCGTCATTGTTCTGCTGGATAGACGGTGCAAATTGATTCGCAGCGACCGTCGCCGTGGCCCGACGGCATTTTGTCAGTGTCCACCACGAGAGAGAGGAGATGGGCAACGGCGCGGAAAATTGGGGACGAATGGCGGTGGGGAGAGTAGGGACTCGCATCCCCACCCAACAAGCGGCAATCAATGGCGCCGACCCAAAGGGGGAATACGAATACGTCTCAGACCAGTGTGCAAACAGTTTATCAAAACTCCTTCGCCTTCGCCCCACCGCGCGTTTATCAGCCGTCGGCGCAATCTCTTCGCCCCTGCTGTTGCTGTCGGACGGACGTTTGATGTGCCGCGGTAAAGAAGCCGTCCCAGAAGAACGAGACCAAGCGGCGTACCTTTGATGAGGCGTCCTTGCATCGAGAAGGACCCGCCGTCGACTGGCTGAAGGGCGCCCGCAACAACAGCGGCGGAACTGGCGCCGGCTGATCGCGTAGTACTCGAGCAAAGTTGGTCGGAAACGCCGGCTCCAACTGATCGTACGTGTCCGAGTCGGTGGTGTTTTGCCGTTTCGACCGTGTCCCTTTATGGGATCCGTTGGAAGTCTGCCGCTTCGGTTGGTGCTGATGGGCCATCGCCGATTGCGATAATTCCGGGTGGGCGCCGCCCAATTTCTGGGGAAGTCTGGAAAGAGTAGAATATAGAAGTTGAAGGACAGGGAGTCTGATCGAAGCAGACAAGGGAGGCAGACGAATGGACGGATAGTAACCGGTTGGTGGGCTTACGGAAGAGTGAGGTGACGACGAGACCGCGCGTACATGGCGGGCGAGGAGTCGCCGTTCAGTAGAGGACAATTGCTGGCAATTCCAACGAAGCGGGCAGACGGCGACGACTCGGGGCGCGCCACACTCGACCGACGACCGATCGCAGTCCGACAAATTCACGACGCGCCAAACGGGTGCTCATTAGTCAAAATATACACAAACGGAGCGCGCCTCGAGCGACGACGAAATCGACAGCACTGGTCTCGTCGTCCAGGCCTCGGCCGTCCCATCCGCCCACCCGGCGCCGCGAAATTCAATTTGGAGGGGACCCGACGCGCGCAACGCAACTTGCAAAAGATCAGTCGACGTCGCCGGCGTCGGCTAATAGACGCATGTCTCCGCCGTCGTCTCCGACCACCGATTCGCGGCAACGCGGTGGGTATTGATTGGGCGAATGAATATACATGCTGATTTATTGCCGGACAGGAGGCGCGCATTGCGGGTTAAGCCGACTTACTGATCGCCAGCAAGCAGCTCCAGCCACACCGCCGGGTCGCCAACCGGCGAACGGAACACGAAGAACTCGTCGTCGCTCAACACGATCCGCGACCGGTCCATCCCGTTCATCGTCCTGTCGCGCTTCTTTCATTCGCCACGTCGTCGTCCGCGCTCCAATCGTCGGTCGTTAACTTTTCGCTCGCTTCGTTCGCATAAGCAGTCCACGGGCAATTGGGGAAATAGGGGGCGTCGGGCGCTGTTTACCAGCAGGTAATCGTAGCGATAACTCGACCAAACGACTGGACGTGACTACGCGCGGCTCCTGGGCGCCACAACTCGTAAGGGCGCGGTGCTGCGGCCTGCGGGAGAATCGAATGGACCGCCTGACGCCGCACGTCATTAGATCACACTTACAACAACAGGCGGACACCTTAGACCGGCGCGCGCAGATTTATCGCTCGTCGTCGGGCTCGACGAGCGCGCCCGCGCACCGACAGACGACGACAGATCGCTTCCCGAATTCCTCCCTTCGCTCCTTCTACTCCGCCCTCTAAATCTCCGTCCGCGCGCCAAGGCCAACACCTTCGACCGAACGTCTCGTTCCGCTAATCGGCCAACAGCTGAGACCGGCGTTGCCCAACCACAACGCCAATGAGCACCCCCCAAGACAAAGACCTCCTCCGCCAACACCTGCTCAATCGTCAAACAGGCACCCACTGAGATTTGTTTGACTTGCGTATTAGCGAGCCACTGTTCGACTATTGTGATGCAATCGAGAGATTGACGAGGGAAACGACCTCGTACTCCCGACGCAATGAGAAACGGTGACAGCAAGACGGCAGGCTATGGACGTGCGCGTTGACATGGGAAAATCGGCGACAAATCCGGACACTACGCGCGCAGTGCGGGGGGCGAATGAGAATGATGAGCGGACGATCCGTCTTAAACGGCGACGCGACGCGACAAGTGTCACCTCAGCGCGACAGATCGCCGTACTGCAGCGATTGCAGGGAACGGACGTGGGCGCCTGGGCTAGCCGAGGGCTGCGGTATTGGCAGCGCGCACGAGTGGCACAACACTTTCCTAGTTGCGACGGCGGAATGACGAACGACCACTGGCCGCCGTCCATCATCATCGCTCGATCATCGACGACGGCGCCAAGACGGAACGGCCAAAATGCGCGTCGACGGAGGCGTTTAGCCGCTACGCCAATGATGCAAACCCGCGCCGCACAACGTCCAACCTCCTGCTCTCTTTCTTTCCGGCGTTGCACAGATTGATACCTCGGCGGCGCTCATGAATTTTCAAACACGGCGCTCTACGCTGAATCATTGCGGCATCGGTCAAGCTCTCTCTCTACGTCACTAACGAGCCCGTTTCCAGGTAGAGAGACGAATGGGTCCGGGTGTGGCGGGTAAATATTTGAAGGCAATTTATGCCCACACCGTCCGCTCATTTCCATTCGTTGGCGACAAGATAACGACGTCGCTCTCATGACTATAAGGAAACGATTTCGGCCGCGATCCGAGAGTGGTGGGCGTGAATAGAGCAATGGTGGCGCCGAAAAACGTCTGCGCACGGACGATCGCCGTCGGCCAAGTGGGCAGTGATTGCGCACGTACGGCGACCGGTAAAACGTCCCCCGGAGATCGCCGTCGTCGACTGTGTCGTCGATGTGGTGATCGATGCGCCACCGGTCTCGCCCTCCGATTGACACGCGTCGATGTGACAGTTTCCGAAATTGATCACCAGGTGGCGACCGTTCAAGGCCGTCCCGTGCCACTTTGGCCGCAAGAAACCGAATCGCCATGGTCTGTACGAACTGCGCGCACATCATCGATCAATTGCAACGACTAACACCAGATGCGCAAATCGTCCGTCAGCCACTTGTGGTGTCGAGTGCGTTCGTTTTTTCGTCCTTTTCACTCTCTCCTCGCCCGCATGTGGGTCGTCACCGTGGGCACTGGCTGGCAGGAGGGCGGATTGATGGGCGCCGAAATCGCAGAGGGATTTGTCCGTCGGGGGAGATTATGCAATCGTCCTATTCCGTCACAGCGAGGCAATCGGTCACGGAGGGCGGTCGGCGGTCAGTAAAGAGATTCCCCGCCACCAATGCCGCGCTGATATGATCAACGATAGCCTTCGGCCGAATGCTCCCTCGTCGCCTGTTTACGCGAGCCGTCGCATCGGCAACAAGAAATCGGCTGCTCATTCGAGCCAATCTTATTGCCATTCCTAGGACGGGCAAGGATCAATCGTCCCAGTGAGTCAGACTTGTTCGATTCGTCGACCAGACTGCCTGGCGCCACGCGTGTCCGCCCGGAACCACTGCCGCCCGACTGACCAGTCAAGGCCAGAGACAAAAGAAATTCGTTAACGAACCGGCTATTGTTGCGAGCCCATAGCTCGTCCTTGAGTCGAGCGTTGTCCATCGACTGCGACATGCTGCTATTGTTGCTACGGCGCTGCTGCGGCTTGACCAGGTCTGCTGGTAGCAGTGTCGACGCACTGGGGTTTGGGAAGCTCTGTTGTAACGACTTCATTCCTCGCACGTTGCCGTTCGGGTCTTTGGGCTGAAATACGACAGTGTAACAACAATGCTGAGAATCGGAACAGATGCAAGCGGATCGGACCGTCCAGTACTGGAGCGCCCAGGGTTGGAAGAAAGCGTCGCGTAGTGTCCACATCTGTGACATTGACGGCGTCCGTGTGCAACAAGCGGCTGGTCAAACCGACTAACGAGCCGCGGAACAACACGTAAACAGTAATCAGCGTCGATGTCGGTCGGTCGGTCGCTGACCGCTGAGCCAGCAAATGAGCGCCGAAGCTGGCCACACAGCGCCGTTTGACCGCCGCCCAGCGAGCGCGTCTGGGCTGGGTCGGATGGCTACGGAATGGGCGGAGTCTGTCCGAGCGGCTCTCTTTGACTAATTGGGATCAATAGGCGGATAGCGGCCCTTTGCACAAAGACTGTGACGGCGCGCGTGAGGTAATCGGCGTCGGTGCGGCGACCATCTGAGCTGCGCGCGGGTGAGTAGAAAGAACGCCGCCGAGAAAGTGCGCGGGAAAAAAAGCGATCGACGGCGATAACCCCTTCGAACATGAACAGCATGGTGCCGCACAAAGAAACAAGTTGTTGTGACGCGTGGAGGACGGACGCGCGAAAAATAGCGGCCGGACGGTGTTGTGTCGATGCAACACAAGGTCGATCTTATTGGGGCGTCTGAAAAGGTGGGTGGACACGGCACGCGAACAACAGCACGCGCAAGGAGATTGACCACACCGCTGTCGGACAGTCATAGATCAGCGGGCATCTGTTAGCCACCGCCGATTTTGACGCATGGGCCGTGTCGAGAACGCTCCTCCCGGCCGTCAGTAAATTGTCGCCTGCGTGATCGGGGTCTATGCATACCGTCCACTGATCGATCGTCCGAATTCGGGTCGCATTCGTCGTGCTCAGGTAATCCACGAAACCGTCACAAATCGCTCAATCTTGCGCACGGTCGCTACGACAAGCAAAATTCGGCAGATGGGCGAGTGACAAAAACAAACACTCCCCAATCTACGAACGGCGACAGCTGGCCACTCAAGCGCGTTCGAACACGACGGCAAGAAAAGAAATACGGTCACACCGACCTGTTGCCTGCCCTTCCACGACAGATTGTAATTTTCCAGCGCTGTACCGCCCGCGGTCGTCGTCGCTGCCGTCGTTGCCGCCATTGCGGCCATTCTGCAAAATACAAACGGATGAGCACGATGGTCAATCTGGCCAAATTGCATGAAGCGCGCCAGGTCGGACGATTTGTCGGCCACAATGCGCGGGGTGACAGGTGCCCGGCGACTTTTCACGCGACGTCGAGCGCGGACAACGGCCAACGCCGGCTTAGACTCGACCGGCCGACAAACAGCCTCGCCGACGACGGCTCGAACAATTCGCGCTCTGGACGCGAGCTGCCGTCGTCCGACCGGCACAAAGCCGACCGCAAAACGCCCAATTTGGCCGTCGTCGCGCACCGAATCCACTGCCCACCACAACAGTCTCTCGACCAACATATCACTCGAGCTGACGACAAAGACTCCCACACACTACACACTGGACACTGCAAAACAAACGGAACGAACCGCACACCCTCCGCGCTCGTTATCATCCCTTGGCGCTTGTGGAGGGTCCATGGAGCAACTGGTAAACACGGGCTCAGAGCTGCTCAGACGCCTAATGGAGAGGGCTAGTTGCACGCACGGCGCACCGCCACGGCGAGACAAGACGCCGTCGACTGCACCGGATGCGGATGGCCGTCGGGCAGCGCGACACTCCTCCCCACTCTTCGCTTTCACACCTCAGAACTCGGACAGCGCCGCGAGTGAGACCGAGGAGAGGACGGCGGACAGGAGGTGAAGTGAACGCAGCGCGAACGAGGAGACGTCTGGACGAATTTTACGGTCGTCGTTGGGGCCGTGTGTGCTCGACGGTCGAAGGAGCACTTTGCGCGCGTAAATCAAGCGACAATCGACTGCGCCGTAGTCGGAGCGGACCGAGCGGCCGACGACTGCGCCCGACCGACGACAATGCCGGCGACGGGCGACGACGGCGACAAAAGTGTCGCGCCGCCGCCGGTGGGCGTTCGAAATTTAACTGCCGACAGATTGGACGGCGCGCAGATTTACAACCGAGCGCCTGCGCGAACACAATAGGACAATCGGGCAGGTAACGGACCAACGATGGTCGTAAAGCGGCGTGCCGGTGCCCAATTCGAACTTGCAACGGGTCGCCGCCGGCCGCCGGTCCAACGCAGGCCTGGACGGCGCGGTCAGTCGACGCACAAGTGCCGCCGCGTGCCAACCAGCCGAACCTCGGACACACGCGTAATCTACCGGTAGTAACTCAATCATCGAGAGGGCGATTGTGTCGACCCGACGGGCGCGAGCAACCCAATCCGCTTGTGCAAACGTCGGGGCAAATCCGCTCTCATGCCCCGGGGGAGCGAACGTGGTCGTCCGTCGCGACGTGTTCGAATCAAACGATTGTCCTCGCAAATGAGCGGACGCGGACCCACCTGCGTGTCCAGCCCACCCAGCGCGACCACCAACAAAAGCACAACTGCGCAAAAAGCCTTTTTTTATCGTCTCAGCCCGCGCGTGCCCCGCCTCCCGCCCAGCAAATCGCAATCGTCTGTTCTGCCATCGTGCCATTTTTCTGCTGTCTTTACAATGTTATAAAAAAAATTCGCGCAAACGTCTGGGCTTGTTAGAAGCAAACATATTGGCTTGTCAATCACGGTCTTCGTTACACCGCAAACCGTGCTAAACTCAATTGAAAAAACACTTCCATTTCAAACGAGAAAAAAGAAGCTCATAAGAGCTACTCAGGTCCGCATTAGCGTTTCAGCGCTGTCAGCAATGAACGGAAGGGGGCAGTAACCCTGACCGAGGTGACACGCACAAAAAACAAAACTGCCTATCTCCGTGATCATCACAGTTTTGCCTGTCTGTTTTCAAAATACTTGACAAGGCGGTTTGTGATAATCGATCTGTTTCTCGTTTGTTTTCTTCAGTTTTCGTGAGGAAGGAAGGTGAGGGAACGGCAATCTCCCAAGGAACGGGATTTTACGACTACGGTCCGCCCTGTAGCGCAAAAACAAAAAATATATCGTTTCAGGTCGCGCATGGCCCTTTACGACTTTGGTCTGCCCTGTAGCGCAAAAACAAATAAAAAATATCGTCTCAGGTCGCGGCATGCGCCTCCCGCCAGCAAATCGCAATCGTTTTTTCACCTGGCGCGCGACGTTCGGAGCGTCGGAATGCGACTTCTCGTCGCGCCGTCGTCGTTGCCAGCCCGCAGGTCGTCGATGAAGGCAGTGAGCGCCGTGGTCTTCAGCCGGTCCATGTCGGTGGCGCACTGTCGACACACTCCATTGGGCGAGAACAAGGAGAGATGAGTCTGCAGACGCAGCTGAGCGGCCACGGTCCTTATTGCCCGTTGCAGCTGAAAGATTAGAGAGTTGGTCAGAGGACGCTCATGACGATGACGCATTCGGTCAGTGCCATCTATCTCCACCCTCGCCGGTCATTGTAACGCAATCCGCAATCCAATTGCTGCTAATAGTCGCTCGCTCGCGTTACTAATGCGTCGATCTGGACCAATTGAAACATGATAAGCTCCCATCGCCCCTTGTTCTCCGCCGGACCGCCCAGTCAGCGCCATTTCGCGCACAATCAATCTCCGCCTTCCGACAACCTCAGCGGGCGACGGCTGGGTGGACAGTGTCGGCAGTTGACGGCGCCAGTGCACATTCGCTTGTCGTCGCAGACATTCCTCCTGACGGTCGCAGTTCGCGCAGGTTGAGGACTGCTGAAGCTGTGCACTGCTCATCTCCCCCAATATTGGCGCAGTCGCCTCTCCTTTCTTCGTTGGCAGTAGTGAACGTTTGGCCATCCTCAACCACGATTACCAAGTTGCCTGTGGCTGACCAGATCGGATGATTGTTGTAAACAACAACTGCAGATGTTGCGGCGCTTTCCTTAATAAATACACGCTCAGTGTTAGTATTGACATAACATAGAGCCACAATAAAGGGACTTTGATGTGTGTTCTGAGTGATAACTGTTGAAAAATTGTCTCATTTTCTACCCTAAATCATAGCTGTGGCCAGGGGGGGGATCACCCCCTCCAGAAAAAACGTTTTTTTCTTACTTTTTTGAATTCGCGGGCGAATTCCCGACCTGAAGGGCACCCCTCCCCCTCCCGGCCGAGGTCCTCCCCCTTCCAGCAGCTACAGTTATGCCCTAAATGTAGCAGCAATACTCAAGAAGAATCAAACTAATACAACAGTCGAGTAGCAGTAGCCTAATTGAGTGCTGATCAGCGCGGCAGACGACAATCTGGCAATAATGCAATCATCTGGGTACGACCGATGACAACAAACGCGGACGGTTGGAATAAACAGCCATAAGCGACGGCGGCGACGGTCAAGGCAGATATCGCGTTTCCGTCTTCCGGTTGACCACTGGTGCGCTGACGGTCATTTCCATGTGGGCGCAGATGGTCAGCGATGCAATCGGCGCAAACCCTTCGAGATGCCGTTTCAACTGTGACACATCGTCATTGCAAACACCCGTCCAGGCGGCGATAACACGCCTAATGGGACTTACCCCGAGCTCGACCCGGCTAACGGGCAGCTCCACCAGGACATTGAACTCTAAATTACTATCTTACAACTTCCCGCGAATCATTACTATCTACGTCGACTGTTCGGCACACACCGGACTGGGACATATGGCGGCAAAGCCAGACTGCGTAATCGCAATCGCATATATTTATGTGACAGGCAATCAACTTCTAGGATTTGCGCTACAGTATCATCCTTCGGTTGCGTCAGTAATCCTACAGGGTCAATTCGTCTGGATGTATCGCATTTCCCACGGATGTGACGCATTGAGGGAGAAAGGTACCTTCAACAATGGGCATGGTGGGAGAAAAAATCAGCAATCGCTACCTGAAAACTATAGTGCTACTGTCTCTACACTAATTGGCAAAAGACAAAGAGCAATAAAAAGTCCACGTACTGTGTACATGCGACAATTGAAGGACGAGTGAGAAACTATTGATCATTTGTAGTTGACGCGACCGGCCGCGACGAAGTTGTCTTCGCCGTCGATGAAGCCGAAGGGGCCGAACCAGACATGGGCACGTTTTTCCCGGTGGGGGGGGGGTAGCGATCCCCGGCTGGGAGGTATATACCCCCAAATTCCGAAAAAAAATTTTGTTCCTGAGAAACACGTTTGGGAAGAGCTCTCCCTCCCCCTGGCGACCTTTTTTTTAAAAAAAGGTCGCCAAAATCTCAAAAATTTTTCACCATACCCCCCAACCATTTTCGGCCGGAGGTATGGAGGTCCTTGGGGGTATATACCTCCCCCCCACGCCCATGTCTGCTACTCAGCAACCTCAAATTCCAAATATTGCCTTACAGTGCAGGGCTGGAAGGTTCTCGTTTATCTTGCTCATTTGTCACTGAATCGGATGGGTTTCGTTAACAATTTTGAGAAAAATTTACCCATTATACGATAAATGAATCATATTTGTACTGTTTTTTTATGTCTGATAGGTACCCAAGTTCGTCTGCAAAAATAAAACAAATGAAACAATAAAAATAATTTAAACAGTGAGCACCGTAGAGAATAATGAAAAATTTTGCGTAAAAGTCACAAATCTTTCACTTTTTTACATCTACATAAGGAGATGACGCTTTGCAGAAAAAATGGAAGGGTTACAATCGAATGCAAGCCAAAATCAAACAAAACTTCTGACGTTAGGGAGGCACAAACATGTACTCATAGTACTATTGGGCAGAGGAGAGCGCTTAGCGTCAATGATATCAAAGAGGTTTTCTATTACTATAACCGTGAAGGTGTATGGGAACCGATATTGCCACATTCTATTGAAGGTAAAAAAATTCTGCTTCGTTATTGATTCGAACAGAAATAATATTTTATTAGAACCGTCGCCGGGAAACTGTGACTTCGATTTCAACCTATGTGGATGGATTCAGGACTATGCAGTATACCCCATCGGCTATAAAGATTTTCCAGAACAATTCGTTGAGTACAAAGACGATTTTGACTTCCATAGAATTTCAGGAGAATCTCCTTCTCCGTTAACTGGCCCTTACCGTGACCACACTTCAGGAAATGGTATGGAATATGAATATGAATATGAATATTAAATTTATATTCAAATTATATCATATATTTTGGTATTTTTCGAAAAGTATGACAGATTCGAATGTGACAGGGTTGCGCTATATGATTGGGAAAATAGCAGTGATGTACACAGGCCGGCCCACAGAGGAAGTGCGGGCCGCGGGCCGGGCCCGGGTCGAAAAATTCTTGCGGGCCGATTTTTGAGTTTCTATATAGGCCGAGTCGGCCCGGGGGCCGCTTTTAGAAACTTTTGCGGGCCGGCTCGTGTACATCACTGGAAAATAGACCACTGTTCAATATCTGCTGCTACATTCGCATCGCATTAATAATACAGTTTCCCTTCTTTACAAAATGAAGTTCAATATTTTTGAAATCCAATATTTTTAGGTATGTATTTATACATAGAGGCATCGTACCCTCAGAAAGAGGGCGACAGAGCAAGGATTCGAACTCCAATAATCGATGGTATGAACGTATCTTTTGTACTGCTGGAGGAATGACTTTTTAAAAGTAATTGCCTTTGTATCAAACTAAAATAGTGAAATTTTATGTCTTCGATATTAGTTTTCGAACAATGCATCAATATTGCAGATATATAAAAACTTAAAGAAGAACTATGACTTATAGACAAGTAATTTTTAATAAGACAAAAAATGCGCTGATCACGAATAAGCTATTCTTTTCGCTCAATTCTACATCGTTATTTTTAAATAAATTCAACAATGCACCAATGCATTGCTAATGATGCACATGTTGCGATAAACTGAAATGAATATATTTACGGTAATCATAGCGCGCGCCGTGTTGTTGCGCGTCGCGTGTGACACGGCTCCCCAGCAGTCTAAAACTTTTTTTGAACCTGGGAGACAACTTTTCTGAGCAACGGAAGAACGAGAAAATAAAGTAAAGATAGCGAAAGAAGCGCAATAAAAAGTTGTCTGGTATGCCGTCCGCCGATTTTGAACTGGATTTATGTTCAAAAGAGCAAAAAAGGAAATTTGGGCATTCCATAGTGAAGCTCGGAGACAAGTTATCTTGACACTCAGCGAACATAAAAAAATGGTCAGATACTCTAAATGAAGCGCAAATTTTGTTGCATGGTATGCCGTGGCCTGATTTTGAACTTTCTTCTCCACGAAAAAGCAAAAATGAAAAGAAAGCGTTAGCTGAACATCAGAAAATCGGGGACCGCGTTTGCGTGCTAAACGCGTACAAACGCAGGCAACTGCTGAGGAGCCGTGGTGATGTTGTAAAGCAATAAATCCATTCCAATTTATCGCAACCTGCGCATCATTAGCAACGGATTTCAGCCATTTTGACACATCGATGAATCTATTTAAAAAATATGATGCAGAATTGAACGAAAAGATAAGTATATTCCTGATCAGCGCATCTTTTTGGTCCTACTAAAATCACTTGTCTTTAATTCGTAGATCCTCTTTATATCAAAATTAGAGCCACAAGTTACAACGTACATTTTAGGGGAAAATCTTGAAAAGCGCTGCATTGTTGTGTTTGTTTCTATGTATGCTGCTGATGTAACACAGATGGGCAGACTCGAAATTTTTACAAAGAATGTCAACTCGCGCAAATTTATTTCTCACGTTCGCTTGGACGGCTACAATAACTTTAAAGCAAACAAACAAAGGTGGTTTGAAGTGAAGTTTCCAGTTTACATCCAAGAACCCTATCAGGTATTGTGGTTCCCTTTGTTTTTCTGCCAAACAAATAGCCAAACATACTAACTTCTCTGCCAAACAAACTCCAACAATTTTATATACTATTGACTGTTTGTTTTATTTATTGGAGATAAGAATAAGCATGAATAATTTCTATCTGTGATGTTCATGTATTCATCGTGATTTATTCGAAATCGTAAGAAAGGTACGTTTAATTTTGCATTTTAAACTGTGTTTTACCTGGAACTTAGTGATTATGTTTTTATTAACTGGGATATCAGGTATACCAATAAGTAATGTCAAATTTGTTACAGGTGATCTTTGAAGCTACTCGAGGCGCTGGAATTCAAAGCGACATAGCCATTGACGATTTTGAACTTCGACGTCATTGCTAATAGATATTCAGTGAAGATCCATAATTTATTGCTTTTCAATGTTTCACCGACGGAAATATCTGTTAGTACTTTTGATGACTTTCAACGTTCCTTAGAATTTTCTTGTGTTCCTTTTTCATTGCATGCCGTTTTTCTTTTCTTCCCTTACTTCCTATAATAAATACTGAAGAAAAACGCTTCAATGGGGCTTGTCAATAGTTACGTAATGCTATTTCTGGCCTTTTTCAGACACCCTTCCCCGCAGAAGTGGGCACGTGTTGGCGTCTAAATTAGAAAGCAAATTGATCGGCAGTACATTTTTATACCAAAAATTACTTTAGTTTAAAAGGTACCGCTACTTCACTTTCCCTAAATTTCTTTGATTTATTCACAGGATACCTCACAGTGCGAGCACTCAGTATATTGTACCAATCGTAATGAAACTTTTATATGCATAGTAGCAGCGCATGTGTTGCGGAATATATAGCTCAATTTTCAATGAGATCCGATCAGTTATTACCAAGTTTTATCCATTTTACAAAATGTACCCATTTATTTTGAGCCATCCTGTATATGAAATGCTTTATTCACTTGAAATCTCATACGAAATTCACGAACTTTCAAAAACTTGCCATATAAAAGTTTCAAGGTTCGATTAAATGCTTTCTCTTCTCTAAAATATTCGAATATTTCTTCATTTTAGTTCGGTTTTAGCCAATTATTTGCAACTAGGATTAGTCGCACCTCAGGATAATTATTAATACGCACTTTAGCCTCAGCTCAAACGGTTAATTTTTGGCCGAGAACGAGCTTTCAGAGTGGGACGCACCACCAATTGGAACCCAAAAAGGCCCACAATCCCACGCGCCCACGTATACGCAAATACACATTGTCACTCTCGCTTAAGATAAAAACAAGTGATGTTGTTAATGCAGGCAGTTTGATATCATATAAATTATTATTTTATTATATTATTATCAATATTGAATAATACTATTACGTACTTACAATGTTGGATACTGGTGTTGGAATGTTTTGGTGTTACGTACTGGTGCTGGAATGTTTTCTTTTCCACAAAATATTGCGAATAATGTTGTTCGGATTTCCTGTTGTTTGAATCCGTAAATGATCACGTTCAAGGCGGCGCTGGAAAATACTCCAATAGCAACAAATGGTCCGAGCTCTTGAAAAACCAGCGATCCCCAAACGACCGAATAACCATTCACGATCATTGGAATCGTGACAAAAACTGTTGATCCCAGCAGCACGTAAAATGCAACCATGTTGGTCTATAAATATTTTTGGAATAGATTCTCTTTAGTAATTTATGAGATGTATTCATTGTTTTTGATAAGGAATTCAACTTGATTCAACTTCTTTGACATTTTTTTAAAATTTGCACCCCAGGTTGGGACCTAGGACAAATATAATAAATTCCAAACGAAAGAGAGTTCATAAAAATGTGACAGAAGCAAATGTTTCACCAATAACCTCGACTTGTAAACTACGATTTAAACAATAATCGACGGGGAGGGGTATGGAGCAATTTTTAAAACAGCAAAGAACTGTTCAGCAAAAAGCTATCGCTTCGAATTTCAGCATCAGCAAATAACACAAAAGGGCTCTCCGGCACTTTTCATTCCAATTCTTCATGAATAAGGAATATACCATACAAGAAAGTTGTGGCAAGCTGAAATTTAAAAAAATTGAATTCTTACCCGCATGAAT
>JAQGCX010000272.1:0-19797 GCA_034700205.1 Plectus parietinus
GGACCCGGCATGTACCAGCATGTAGCTAGCTACATGCACCCCTCCCCCCTCGCGGTCGGATCGGACAAGCACTGGATAGAATGACCCTCGGCCGCGAAGCGGTATTAGGTAAGGGTCCCCTTTGTCATTGCGGCCGAAGTTTTGAATTTCACGCCAAAATTCCGACACGAAGTACCGTACTCCGGCGACCCCCTCCCCGGCCGCCAGCATGTAGGTGACCTCGGACCAGCGTTACAGGTATGGCAAGGTGACAAGGCAGCAGAGCGACCTGTGCAGAAACTGACTTGCACTCGAAGAGCTCCGACTTGTAGCCGACCTTCTGCGAGTCGCTCTTCTCGACTTCCTTGCAAGAGAACTTCGGGAACTTGCATGCGTCGCGGCACGTCGAGTTGGAGTAGTACCCCATGCTCTTGCCGTCGAAACTGCACACTAACTCCCCTTTTTGCATGGGATTTTCGACGCAGTGGAACTCTTTTTCCGCGTTCAGCACGTCGACCAGCAGCGTCATCAGCAGCAGACCCATGTGTTGCGTCATCTTCTGCATGGCAGAACCGCTTCCGACGTCCAAACGATATGAAATGATCGCTTTATTTCCAATAAAACCACTTGCATTATTTGGTGTATGCACCGGATTTGATCTAAGTTAATGTAAATGACCGTTGTCAATTCGTTGAGAATTGAGTTACCGTAAGATAATCGATATGGTACATGTACAGATGAATCAATGGTTCTTTTCGCGTTGTATGAGCGTGTCTGGATGGAGCTATTTGTTCAGTCGAACATGCGGCCTCATCGGCATCGCAGCTTTAGATGATCGACCACTCCAAGTTCGTGCCATTAATTGTTGACTCGGCAATGGAAATCAATCAGCATACAGCTCAAATCCCGATTGGTGATAAATTGGAGCACAGCATTATGGACCCGATATTGTTTGCAGCTACCGCAGTTCCATATCAGCTATTTTCTTGATGAGAAAGAACAGAAAGTACAGTCGGGGTCTGTATTGCTCGCGACATCATGCTGCTAGACGGTCATGCGCGAAGTCACCGATATTTCCCCATTGAAAACGGGAATTGGATACGTCTCATGCAGCGCAAAAGAACACCGCACCGGTCTTTGTCGGCCCCATTGAATTTTCAAGTCAGTTGCAAGTCTTTATGAAGAGATTAGTGGCCGAGCGTTGAGAGTTTGTGTGCGTTGGGTGCGTCGGTAACATTGGCCACGACAACGGGTGTTGCTGCGATACAAAAAGTGTCTGTGACAAATGTAAACCAGATCTGTGAGCAGATTAAGTCGGTCGACGATGCCGTCGTAAGACTGGTCGACGAAGACTGCGGTTCGTCCGGCATCTCCATGCGGCAGTACGCGTCGGTCGTTCGTTCTCTGTCACACCCCTCGGTCGTCGCGATTGCTTGGAATGGTTTGCCGCCTGTGTCCACAGTCGCGCCCGGTTTTTACTCTCCTCAGTCGCGCGCGCTCACGTCGGCATCGCTGCGCCAACGAACTGTGAAGACATTTGACTGTTTCCTTTTCCGGGCATTCCACTTGCTGTCGAACGACAACGATTCGAAGCATGAATTGAGCTGCTGAAAGGCCCGAGTGGCTCTGGTGCGTTTAGTGATCATGACGTATTGGTGGATGACTAATTTGTTTTGTCTAGGTGCTATGCGCGCTCCCTTGCGCGTGTTGTTGGCAGTGTCGGCTGCTTTGTGGATGGTTGCATGGGGCAGTTTCGATGTGAAAGAGACGACATTGGCGCGCTGCGAGCCGTCCTGCTCCAACGGCTACTGCAGCAACGGCACGTGTATTTGCCCCTACGGATGGCAGGGCGACCTGTGTCAGTTCTGTATGGGTCGTGTGCTGTAAGCGAATTACTCTTTCTCTTCTATCCGCTGCTGCAATAATCCCTGTAATCAGAATGAATGGCACGAACGGGAACTTTACGGACGGCCCGATCAACTATACTTCTTCGGCCAATTGTACATGGTTGATCCAGAGCAACGTTTCCGGACCAGTTCGTCTTCGTCTCGACCATTTCGTCACTGAGTGCAGCTGGGATCACCTGTATATCTACGACGGCGACGGCATCTACGGCCAGCAGCTGGCTGCTTTCAGGTTTCAACATCTCTAACTGTTCCTTCAATTCTATACTCAATTCTTTTTTGCTCTTTCAGTGGGTCTGTGAGTCCAAATGAAAATAGGATCGTTGAAGTCACCGCTGCTTCTGGCAAAGCTTTCGTCTACTTTTACAGCGATCTGGCTTTCAACATGTCCGGTTTCGAAATTTCCTATCGGTACTTAATGCTGTGTTGATGTCAAATTCAGTCATTACATCGTTCGTTCAGGTACAATTCGTGTCCGTTGGACTGTTCGAAACACGGAGATTGTGTCAACAATATTTGTGTATGTTCGGCGAACTACACTGGTTCAGGATGCGAAACAGTGATCGGTGATTGTCAAAACGGAGGGACGAAACTTCCTAACGGAACGTGTCATTGCCCTTCCCCCTACCACGGTTTGTGTTTGCGTCAGTTCTGCAAACAAAGTGACGCCTTATTTTTTAGGACGGCATTGTGAGACTCCGTTAACGGACGGCTATTGGGAGACGGTCGACGCAGTTGGATCATTGCCGAGCTCAAGATCGTCGCACGCAGCGATGGTCGACAACAGTTCCATCCTCTGGGTGTTTGGAGGACTGCGTTTCACTGGCGGACCGCATGTTGACGACGACATTGCGTGCTTCGATGTCGAATCGTCGACCTGGACTATTGTTGATGTTTTCGGCCGAGAGCCGAGTTCGCGTTACGATCATTCCGTCGTTTACTACAAGGCAAGTGTTTTTTATCCGTGAAAAATATCGGGTGACAACAGGCCAATAGATGACTTGACGTTAAGCGAGAGATATAGGAACAAGGTAGCGGAAGTGTAAAAAAGTGATGAGTGATCGGGGCGTCGACGGGTTCGTTAACGGGATGGTTGAGGAAGAAGGTTTTCTTCTGCTGCTGCCACTTGTCGATACGCTGAAGGCGTTCGCCCCTTTCGCCTCGACCAGGAATTAGAGCACCGCGCTGGCAGCATCAATCAGGCCATCCACCCATTTTGATTTGAACACCAACTCGCCCCGCTTCTGTCACAACAAGAACCAACACGTGTCACACCGTTTGGTAAAATTGCTACCGCAACCCACCGACAAAAGTAACGATAAATTTGTTCATGACCATTCGCCAGCCAGACCATGGTCGAAAACTCAAAAAAAAACCCATGACTGGTCGTTCACTATGAGCAAATGATGCGAAACGCCTGCTTCTCACTAATTGCTCCTGATTGATCTCATAAGAAGATCTCATAATTGCTCCTGATCGATCTCATAAGACGATCTCATAAGACGATCTCATTGGAAGAAATAAGAATTGACCAATTGCAGTAACGACGAATATTTCAGGGGAAATTTTACATGTTCGGCGGCGTTATTGAAGAACAGCACATCTCGAACGAATTGTGGTCGTTCGATCCGTCGACGAGCATGTGGACGCTCGAGTTGGCCGTCAACGACTCGGTCAACGCGCGCCCCTACGCTGTCGCCGGACACACCGCACACGTCGTCAACGGCGTCATGTACGTCATATTCGGCTACAATATCTACCGCGGATACATCTACCACGTGCAGGAGTACTCCTTCGGTATGGTCTATAGTTCTTGTGCTTGTGCTTCATTGAGTTGGTACGTGCAATGAGATTGCTTTTGCAGCGACGAAGCAATGGAACGTGCCGGAGACAAATGGAGCGCAAGTGATTGGCACGTTTGGTCACAGCTCGGCGGTGACGACTAACAAGCCGGAGGTCATTTTGGTCCATGGTAGCTATTATGCCCCCGATACCACCGCGTCCTACGCCATTTCCGACCGATTGTACGAATATAATCCGACGACGAAAAAATGGTCGGTTCATCCGGCGAATCGTTGGTATATTCGGTACAATTTCGCGGGATTGCAGGCGAGTGTTGGCGTCTTCGGGCAATCAAGTGTTCCGCCACGCCGTCGCCCTCATTAACGACATCTTGGTTGTGGTCGGCGGCAATGCGCACAACGAATTAACGCCGAATCGTCTGACCGATTGTTACTCTGCCAAAACACTGGCCTACGACACTGTGTGCGAATCGTGGTTCACCATGACAGTCGACAAATCGCTCGCTTACCTCTACACGGCGCTAGATCGCATCGGCCACTCGGCGACGTATGTAAACGGAAACGTGGTCGTATTCGGCGGCTTCAACGGGCAGATGCTCAACGACGTCGTCAAGTTCACTCCAGGCACGCTTGTATCAACAATCAGTCTCATGTTCACCCATATCTCATTCAGGAGACTGTAGTGGGTACGACGCTGACAGAATCAAGTGTCCCACTGCTAATCAGGGCATCAAATGCGAGTATGAACAACAAGGCTCAACCGCACCTACCAATGGGCGACGTTGTATACCTTTGAAAAGGTCTTCTTTGTCATTCGCCAGTACATTGCGTGATCTTGCCAAGAGTCCAACTCCCACGCAGAGCTCCAGCTATTGCCCATCGTACGTGAATCGACAAATGGAATTTTGTTTCTGACAGCTTTGATTTCAGTCCTACATCGGAACAGACTTGCTCAAAACAGGTGTCGTGCGCGTTGTGCGTTACGGATGGATGTGTTTGGTGCGGCGATTCTTGCCAGCAGAGTTGCGATTCAGGAGGGACAGATGTTACTGACCCGGCGCATTGTTCCGACCAGAAAATGCGGCCGTGCAGCATGATTTTCGAGTGCGCTGCGTGTCAAGACCTGTCATACTGTCACTGGTATGTGACAGGGAACAACCGTGCCAGTTGCATCACAATCAAGGAAGAAGGTTTGTTCATGTGCTCGCGCTTGCCCCAGCAATCGAAGTATTCTGTCAGACTTTCTGAACAGAGAGCAGAAACGAATCGAGCAGAGCAATCATCAAGTGGTCGACCACGAGTCGTCGCCAATTCACACTTCTCTGTCGATGGCCACCAACGTGCTTTCGCTGAACAACACTACGTGTCCAGCTCCCTGTGCCAGTCACAAGTAAGGATCTGTTTACTGATTATTGTCACAATAAAAATCACGGCGTCCAGATCGACCCCTCTACGCAAACCATTTCATATTTTCGTAATCGGTTCGTGACAAACGGGCGCAAAGTACGAGTTCAGCGTTGGCGCCTTGCTAAAGTTTTGTTCAGAACTCAAATTTTTTGTCCTCCCGCCAAAAACCGTAATTTTGTGGGTAGTCGCTTTCGACCTGGTTGGATTTAGCTGGCGCCGATAGTACAGTTTTCTTTGCGCGTTCAGACACTGCAGTACTTGCACGAACGACGCATGCATGTGGTGCTCGACGACACGCCGCTGTATCAACATGAACGCCTATATGGTCAGCTTTCCGTACGGCCAATGCAGCGCCTGGGTCAGCAGGTCGAATGCTAACGCCAACGCCTGCACATTTGGTACAATTGGCTTTCTATTTCATACTGTATAACTATCTATTGCCGCGTTGTTCAGATCCGTCGGAATGCGATGTGCAGCAGACGTGCAACGACTGCCAGAAAGTTGGCCCTGGTTGCGGCTGGTGTGACGACGGTTCGGGCACAGGACTCGGCAAGTGTGTGACAGGCAGTCTGAGCGGACCACTTTATACCACCACCAATGCGTCTCTTCCTCAAGTGTGCCCCACAAGTAGATGGTACTTTATCGGTTGTCCGGGTAAGTATTTGCTCGCGTTGACCCACTGCGTATCATATAATTATTTCGCTGTTTTTCAGCATGTCAGTGCAATGGACACAGCAATTGCTCGACGAATCGGACGATGAAGCAGTCGAAGATGACGCAAGCACGCAAACCGGAGCACTTTATCCTCAGCAGTACTGGATCGCAGTGTCACAAGCCGTGCGCCAACCAGACCACTGGCGACCACTGCGAAGTGTGCAGTGACAGCTATTTCGGCAATGCACTCAATGGCGGCAATTGTTCACGTGCGTTGAAAGACGATCAGATTGCGAATCAGTTATATTCATTTCTAGTATGTCAGTGCAATGGACAGGCGACCAATTGCGAACCGCATACGGGAGACTGCTACTGCACCACTAAAGGTGTTTCGGGTTCGCATTGCGACAAATGCGAGCAAAAGTACTACGGCGACCCCAAGAAAAACACATGCTATTGTATGCACATATCTTTTGACGATCTTATGTACTGTCACCAGTTAAAAATGCTGTTTAGACGAACTCGCCGTTGACTTCATTTTTACTTTCAACTTGGACGACAGTGATGCGAAAGACAAATACGTCAATCGCATCAACTTTTTCAGTCGACCGTACAAAGTAGGTCTTTGATTGCATTTGCTTACTTGAATGATAGCGGTCGGACTGCGTACGTACCTAAGGTCTGCCATTACGTATTTGACATACGTCCCTTGCCGAAAAATCGAAAAGAATTCGTCATACGTTACCGGCTTTTTGCGCAGGAATGCAAATTTCGACACAAAATTTGAATTTTCCGCAAAAATGAATATTTCGCGCCCAAAATTTGCATATTAGAGTACGGTAAGACAGTATTTGCAAAAATCCATACAATATACATGATGGGGGTCCAACCTTGCTCAGCTATGACGGACTGTGCTTTCAGAAAGATACGGACGTGTCGTTCGCGATTCTGTGCGAATCTGGGGTGGCGAAAGTAAACCTCAGTATGATCTCCAATACTTTTACGTCTTCTCCGAACATGGAACGACGGTTTTTGGCCAATCAGCTGTGCGACAAAACAGGCATTCGACGGACATTCAGCGCCGGGGAACCGGAGTTTGAGTTCGGCACCGAAGCGAACACTACCTTTCTGGTGCGACTATTTACTTCGACCATGTCTGTGATTTGGGTCTGAGACCAGGTGTGGAAAGCGGTGACCGGGGGGGAGGTCGCCAAAAACATTTATTTTGCAACTACATGGCGAAAATGTTTTTTTACCTAAGGTCCATTTTATTCAGTGCTTGTTCGGGGGGGGGGGGTTTTAGCTGGGGTTTGGGCCCTGGCGAGGGGGGTAACTTCAGCTTGACCCCAGCTGGGGTTTGGGCCGTAACTTCAGCTAGACCCCAGCTGGTAATAGGTATATTTCGACACATTCAAACGTTTTCTCGCTTTTCAGGTTTACGTACACGACTTCAAGACGCCGATTAAGATTCAGATTTCGTTTGCGCAGTCACCGCCAATCAACTGGGTGCTTTTCTTCGTCATATTCGCTGCGTAGGCCTTTCATTCTTCGTCTCATCGCATCGTTCAGTGCATTGATGGTCGTTTAGTTGTTTCATTGTTCTACTTGTGGTGGCTGGACTGCTTTGGATGATCAAACTACGCATTGACGTCTACCGTCGTCGACAGCGAATGTTTGTCGAGATCGAGCAGATGGCTTCCAGACCTTTCGGCACCGTTCGCCTCGAGCTCACCAAGACCGGTCATCCAACCAATAAGGTGCGTTCATTTATGGTCAACATTTTTTCCTGGGTAAAGAGAAACTGAAACGTGCTCTGATACTACGTCAACGTAACATGTTACTCGAGTTTTTTAGCTTCAGTTTTCTGCTAAGGCTCAGGCTAGGCTTAGGCTTAGCAGTGTACATGCTAGCCTAACCCACCATCCCCCTCTAAATCACCTTAACCACCTTAGCAACGCTAAGCTACCTAAGAAGCTTAGGAACCATACCCAATAAGCATGTTACCTAGGTGTAGTATCAATGTTCAGTTTATGTTTTACACCTCAGTGGTACTCAGCGAGCACAAGTTGTTTGCGCCATTGATGAGCGCCTGAGACAAAATCATTTCATTTGTCTTTATGTTCCTTTCAAGACCAACCCCAGTTTTCTTCTTTACCGATAATACTGGTGGATTGCATTGAAAAACCAATGTGCGTTTTCAGTTCGCCAGTCCAATATCGGTGGAGCCGTGTGGAAACTACAAAGCTGCCGTTGTCACTGTAGCGGTGCGTCTGCCGACGGGCGGGCGGAAATTCACTCCGAGCGGGACGTCTGGCTTGGCGGTGGCCTCCTCTCTGTGTCTGCTCACTCCGGGACAGGTGGCTGTCCTCCAGGCACCCCCGTCGCCCGATCCTAACGAGAAACGGAAGCATCGATTACGACGCTTGTGGGTCTGGCGGTGATAATGCTCAGGTTTCTCTCTGACACCGTTGTGATGACGAAGTTTGTTCGATGCAATTATCCAATCGAAGTGTCTTTCCGCACACCACTCCCCGTTTCACAAGCTTTTGCTGCGCAAATTGTTAATTTTTACTGTAAATAAATACGTGTTTTATTGTGTATGGGTTGCTTTTGTCAGAAGGATAAAATGCAATACTGAATATAGTCCAGGTTTTGTTATGGGTAGAAAGGAACGGGAAGGTGACACCGTATCCTATCAGGCAAAGAATAGCATAAGTCCACTGTCGTTGCGGGATTCAAGAGTTTTTGTTTTAAATCTCAGTGATACTCAGCTAGCTCAAATTTGCGTCAATGATGAGCGCAGACAAAATCATTTAATTTGTCCTTATTTTCCTTTCAAGACTAAAGCCCAGTTTTATTCTTTACCGATGGCCAAATTTTGACTATACACGCCTGCATCAGCTCAAATCCAAAGTGGAGACCGTCGAACTAAATCGATGCTCTGCGAGGATCCCCTGAGTGCTGGCTACTTAAAGGTGAGGCTATACTTCGAATAACACTTGTTATGCACCTGAAATCACTCCAGGGGTCCCACACTGAGAGCTCGTTCTCGGGCCAAAACTTGGCCGTTTGAGCTGAATTTAGACTCTTTGAATAGAGAACGATAACACATTGAATACATTGAATTGAATAATGCCAAGAACATTGAATTGAAGAACACTACAACACATTGAATAATGCCAAGAATTCATAGAGCTATTGGCGGGAATTCAAACGTTCACTTCAAGAACACCAGTGAAAAACTCGTGTTCTTGTAGTAAACTTTCGATTTCCCGCCAACAGTTGTATGAATTCTTGTCATTTTTCAATATGTTGTAGCCAATATCATTCTCTATTTAAAAAGTCCAAACTCAGCTAAAACGATTAAGTTTTAGTCGAGAACGAGCTCTCAGTGTAGGACCCCTGGGAGGATTTCTGGTGCATAACAAGTGTTATATAACACGTGTTATTCGAAGTATAGCCTTACCTTAACGAAAGCAAAATACGTCCTGAAAATAGGCATTTCGTCAGAAAGTTGCGAATGACGCATGCCGATGTGACCGAAGAAAGCAAATATGGCATTTGAACAGAAATTTGTGGGAGGTAAGAGCGCAAGTGTTGTACGCAAACAGATCTACGACTTAGACGCTGTAGACCAAGGGGCACATAGCGTCGCACAGGCATGACTTGCATGACTTGGCAACGTCTGTTAAATATGTTTGGTGATTGGTCACTGTTAACACAGAAAGGTTCAGCGATTTCACGACGGTGCAGACAGCGATGCTTCTACAGTTGACACTCTCCATCGTAGGAACCGGTGACATTAAGTGTAGCAAATGGTTCTCATGCTGGACAAGCTGAGCAAGGTGCTCAAGCGCCTCAAGAGCCACAATGACGATGATATGATCGATCGGCTCAACTACTACTACTCCAGTTTACTACTACTGCTTTTCGCACTGCTCGTCTCTGCAAAACAATACGTTGGTCAGAATTATGAATGCTCATAGTACAGTGTACTCGTATTTATACGAGAGTTAACCGAAATTAAATGTTGTTCAAACAGAAAGATTGATGTTCATGGGACAAAACAATTTTTGCTGCGTAAATATTACTGAGTATTATTTATTTTTATGATAGGGAGCAGGAAATAATCATTTCTGATAAGGGTCACACAACGAAATTGGTCGCAAACATACTCGGTGTACGATGCGTCTTCAAATCGAAGTATAGAATGCCCAATATTTTACTCTATAGGCGCACCATTGCAATGTTGGGTACCCGCATTTTTCACGCGTTCTATGGAGCAGTACGCTGAAGACTACTGCTGGGTGAAGAATACCTGGTTTCTCAATGTTCATCACCCCATACCGGAGCAACATGCCAGTCGCGGCGAATCTGAAATCGTCTACTACCAATGGACGCCGTTCATTCTGGCCCTTGAAGCAATCGTCTGTTTCCTTCCTGGCTTATTCTGGTTCAGCGTCAATAAAACCGGCGGTATAATCGTAATTTCTACGAGATTTAACCAGAATTGAATGTCATTCTAACAGAAAAAAGAATGTTTATGGAACAAACAAATTTTCGCTGCTAAAATATTATTGAGTATCAATTATTACTATGACAGAGAGCAGGAAACAACCATTTCTGGTAATGGTCACACAACGAAATCGGTCGCAACCTTTCTCGGGTTATGGTGCGTCTTCAAAATACGGTTAACTCTCATAGAAATTACGAGTATAGTCACTCGGCGCTTCTTATTTCCATTACCGTATCCAATTTAGCATTCGACCTCAAGAGAATCATCAAATTTGCTCGAAATACGCAGAACTCCAGCGACGCCAACGAGAGACAGCGGATGATGACAACCGTCGGCTATCTGATCGAAGACGGATTGGCTCCGTTTCGCGGCCGAGTCGGCGTTCGCACCTATTTGAAATCGTCAGAACTGCCCGCGCTCTATCTGCTGAACAAAATATTCTACTGCTTCAATGCTCTCTTTCAAATCGGCCTGACCAATTGGTTATTGGGGGTGCATGATGTCTTCTTCGGCTGGTCCTTACTGACCAGACTATCCGAAGGCACGAATTGGGATGATTCCGGCATATTCCCGCGTGTGACTATGTGCGACTTTGAGGTTGGCAATGATTTGTTATTTTGCTCATTTTGCTTGAAAAATACGCCGATAATCAAAGTGAGCATTTCAGGTAAAAATGATGGGCAATGTTCACAGATATACGGTACAATGCGTGCTCGTCATCAACATGTTTAACGAAAAAATATTTCTCTTTCTGTGGTTTTGGTTCGTCTGTTTGTTTCTGGCGTCGGTGGTCAATTTTGCCTACTGGTTGTTTCTTCTGGTACGCTGCCTAAATGGAACAGATTTTGTGATCGCATTGTTCTTTGGCAGACATGCGGTAACCAGAGACGTTTCATCAAGAAACATCTGAAGCGACGTCGTGGACGTGACCCTGGTCTGCTTAGCAAAAGTCTGGACCAGTTCGTGCAGCATTACTTGCACGCAGACGGCGTTTTCCTCCTAAGGCTGCTCGATAAGCGCGCAGGAGGCCTAATCACTAGTCTAGTCGTGGACGCACTGTACAGCGATTTCGAACAAAACAGGTGACTATAGATGCGTCGGTCCAGGTCGGAATCCGTCCCGGTCCAGTAATCGGTCCAGTCAATTTTCATTAATCGGTTCCGGTCCCGGTCCAGATGGCGTTTGCATCGATTAATTCGGTCCCGGTCCCGGTCTCGGTCCAGTAATCGGTTCACGAAAATGACCACGGTCCGGTCCCGGTCCACGGACCGATTATTTAACCAAAAAAATTGGTCCCGGTCCCGGTCCAGATGACGTTTGCACCGATTAATTCGGTCCCTGTCCCGGTCCACGGACCGATTATTTAACCGAAAAATCGGTCCCGGTCCAGTAATCGGTCCACGAAAATGACCACGGTCCGGTCCCGGTTCCGGTGCACCGACCTCAAAATTAATCGGTGCACCGACAATTTCGGTCCCGGTCCCGGCGCACCGACCACATCTGTACAGGTGACTCCGTCTCGGCACAAGGTTGCGTATACCTGTAACCACCTGGGGTGTAGCTGGGGTTACCCCCTCCCTCACCAGGGCCTAAACTCCAGCTAGCTGTTGTACCACCTCCCCCTTATCATTTCGACCGCAGGCCGAAAAATTTTGAAATTTTGCGGGCAAAATCGGGCAAACAAAAATGCGGGCAAAATCCCGACACGAAAATATGGTACCTACAGCTGACCTCGAATCCCAGTTAGAGATATGAGCAGGGCCGGATTATAGTACGGGCTATTGGGGCTGAAGCCCAGGGGCCCCTGCCTGCCCAGTACTGAAGGGGGCCCCCCTAGAAGGAGATTCACCACTGCCTGGGGCCCCCCGGTTTTTTTCTCTAGTACATTAAGCCCCAGGGCCCCCCACACCCATGATCCGGCACTAGGTATGAGATTGCGATTACTTGCTTTGATTTCAGTAACGAAGAAGATGGACGCAATGGACTGCATTTGCAGCAGCAGAATTGTTCGTTTCCAGAGCTGATTGGGCTAGGGAAACCAATAATTGCCACATTGGCCGAACGCGAACGGCACTTGGACAGTGGGACAGCCAGTTTCAAAGTGGCAACCCCCCTCCTCGCCGATAAATTCGATCTTGACCACACGTGACCGAGCAGAGACGTCGGTTGGACAAAGTGAATCTATGCGCCCTGTCCCTTAGTGCGATGGCCATCGATCGAGCGTCATTTTTTGCCTCACTCCATTGTCGGTGATCTAATTGTGACTCGTCAATTTCCTCCTCCCTCTCGCTGTGCTGAGCTGTGCTCCATATCAATTACACTTGATCATCGTCGACTTACTCACGTACACTAGACCCGGCCGCAAGCTATTTGAGCCAGATTTGCTCGCGCCGTTCTTAATATCTCTCTTCCGTCCCTTCCCTTTTCGTTCAATTTACGATCGACGGGTGCTCGTTCGCGCCATCTAGCCGTTTGACAAGACATGCGTGCTTACCCAATCGTCGGCAGTCCAAAAATGTTCGCAGCGTCATCACACATCGGCCAAATGCGTCAAGAGCCGCGAGAGCTCGCGCCGTCCGCGTCTCGCCCAAGGTGAAGTCGTCGCGTGTCGATGGCGTTCTCACTGGCGTCTCAGTCGGACATCCGGTTCTGCCTTGAGTGACGAGGAGCGATTACCTCGCCTGCGATATTGTTCTCACCGAGAGCGGCTGTTCCTAAGCTAATCGTGTCACCCCTTTTTCTGCACTCGCCTTCCCATCGTGCGTAAGTGAGATGATGGGAGTGTTTTGCCAGCATTATGCCTGAGAGACAGCAGCAGCGACTAATACCCATCTGGCGAACGAACCGTGCCAACTCTCGGCATGGGTGGTCGGTCGGCTTGTGGTCGACGACTGCTGGTGCGAACTCCGTGGTTTGCGCGGTCGCAAATGTTTGCTGAAGGCGTTAGGAAGTATTGGTCGATCGAAATGCGATTTTGATGTGAGAGTGAATCGCGCGACTCCCGCGTGGTCCCTATCCGGTCCGTCTCCCTAATGAGACGACGCAACGTATGTGCCGGCTTGCGTCAAAGTAGCGCAATTTAACGTCTGAATCCCGACGAAGCAGCCGACGTTTTCCTTCGTCGTTGTGTTTGTCCCAACCCTGACTACGGTGTGACTAATCCGGCTGTCTCGGCGCCACGCAGTTCCCCTCCGATAAGCTTCGTCTGTCGGTCCAAAAGCTGCGGTCGGCACGCCACCGGTTTGAGTCGTCCATGTCTGGCTCTTCCTATTGCACTGTACCGTTTCGTGTCAGCTGTCCAGGAGCTTCCGTGGTGTCACGGAGAGTTACCATTGTTTCAGTCCGAATAGTGCTGTCGGTCACTGACGCGCAGGGCAGGGCAGTTGAGCCACTTTACTTGTTGTTTTGATGATTTTTACGCATTCGCCGAACGTCACTCCTTGCCGACTTCCGTTTCGGATCGGATGTCGTCTCAAAGAATTTCGCGTCGCTGACGCCGCCGCGTAATGTTTATTAAATGCCATCAGAGCGACCCGACTGTCTGCGGTCTCTGTCTTAAGGCTATCTTTATGCATCCTGTTTTGACGAAAAGCGAATAGCGGTGGTGGTCGAGCGTTAATGCATTTTGATAAATGTTTCATGATTTGTCGTAGGTCGGACTGGAGAATAGTTGCAAACAACCTCGCGGCGTCGCAGTACACGAACTGGCACTGGTCTCCCTCACTGCTATCTGCGTGTTCCCTTGAGCTCAGAGGGCAGGGAAATTGCTCCAAAGAGCTTTGAGGGCTTCGAATCCGCCGTCAGCCCCTGAGCAATTACAGGCCGGAACAAGACATTCTGTATCATGGCGCTCTACTAGTCGCGGCCGTCTTGCGTCTCATAATCTCAGTTGATTTTTTTTCGACAACAAGTGCGCATAAAACCATCAAGTGTGCAATGCTGGACATGCTGGAAGGAGATGTTCATCCATGCGAGCTGGAGAATGAGACAATGATGGCTGGTAGATGTCGACCGATTATCATCAGCAGCCAAGTACCACTGTCCTGGGCGCTGCCACTATACGGCTACATGATGCCGATAATCGTGGCGATCACCGTGGCCACCAACTCTTTCATCGTCATCGTCCTCAGTCACAAATACTTGCGGACACCGACCAACTACGTTTTGCTCGCAATGGCTGTCACCGAACTGTTGACCGGGTTAAGCGCCGTGCCATGGCTTCTCTTCTATTATACGTTCTCAGGTTGTCGCTTGTAATTTATTGGTTTCGGAGATGTTGACAGCAATCTTCGTTGTTTCAGGATACAAAACGGATGAACAAATGGGTCTGTCGCCGTTTTGGTGTGTAGCTTTTCCATGTGCGTTTAGTTTCTGTTGCATAGCGATCGTACCCGAAATTTTTTCATGATTTTCAGACATGATTTCCATATTGCCTTCCATGTTTCACACCGCGGCTATTTGGCTGACGGTGTATCTTGCCATTCAGCGTTTCATCTACATCTGCATGCCCAAGCTGGTGCGGAAATACTGTACGTTCCGGAGAACGAAACAGTCGATCGTGAGCATTTGTCTCGCCGCCGTTTGGTCTTACGTTCCCGATGCGCTGGCCACGTACAACAGATCGGTGCTAGCCCATGAAAACGCAACCTGGGCCAACAATGAGCATCGTCAGTCAACCCACTCCTTCTGTCTCTCTTCATAACCCATCGTGTTTCAGTCCGTATGCGTTTCTGCGTTCGAGAACGGTCGGCTTGGCTGGAAGCAATCGGCGAAAATCTCTACTACAACGTGATGTACGGTCTGCACGTGCTCTTTGTCCACACGCTGCCCTGCGTGTTGCTGGTCGCGTTCACTTACAAGCTGGTGCTTGCGATTCGGGAAGCGGATCGTCGCCACATGTTCCTCTTGTCGAGCAATGGGGCGCGCGCGCCGGTGCGACAAAGCAATTCGAATATGGGCTCGGTGGTGGTCAACGGCGGACGATCCTCGGCATCGGACACGGGCAACCTGAGCATTCCGGCGGGCGATACGGCTTCGACACGCAATCGAAGCGAGTCGGCGCAGTCGGAGGCGTCGCGGCGGATGGCCAGTCTGAAGCAAAACACGCGTATGCTAATCGCGATCATCGCTATCTTTCTCCTCACCGAGATCCCCGCCGCGTTCATCTTCGGCATGCACGTGTGGGCGGTGTCGCTGCGCGTGGAGTGGATTATGCCGCACTACTACATCATCAACCGACTTCTATTAGTACGGTAGGTTGTTGACTTTCTTCGTATTCGTCACCAGCGTCTCACGGCGTGACTTCTATTGTGATTGGCGTCCAAATGATAATTGCCACAATAACGCATTATGTGCGATAGAAAACGCGTGACTATTTTTAGCAATCTGATGATTGTCGCGTCCTATCCCTTCCGATTTGCAATCTACTGCGGCATGTCCCAGGCGAGTTCCCTTGCATCGCGTGCTTCTTCGATCTCGTCAACATGACCATCTTCAGCAATTTCGGCAGACAGTTCGGCAGATATTCAGTAGACGAGTGTTATTCGTGAGTCGACCGGAACTGGCGACGGAGGAAGTGAACGGCCATACACTTCTACGCCTGCCACGGACCTTCCCGAGTAGCAGCGACAATCTGGAAGACCGCAGCAGTGGCCGTCGCTACACCATGGTGCTAGTCAGCGTCGCGCGCGTTCACACCAGTCAGAGCGAACAATCCGCGCTCGTCACCAGGCCCCTCATCTCCTCATCACCCCCCATCGGCAGTCGACCGTCCAGCACTGTCGATTACTCCAAGGAGATCGGCGATCCAGCCCTTCTGTGATCCGAGTTCAGCTAGTCTGCTTGTTTGCTTTTATTCCGTTTGCATATTGTTTTTCGTAACAAATTTGATATTGTGAACATGGATACGCAAATGAAACCTTGCAGGCAACGGCTTCATGCTATAAAAAACTGCAGACCGGAGCGTGGTTTTACTAAGCATTGGGGCATATAAATAGCAATGATTTATGTTGCCAGATCAGACCCGCACATATCTTTTCCGTTAGGTACCGTAGTTTTTTGACCGGTCTGGTCGCCGAGTTTCCGACTGTACCCATCGACGAATTGTTGACATAGAAAACTCATTGACCTCTGATCATTGGTGAAAACAATGACAAAGTGTGAGACACACGCCGCATGCTCCGTCATGTTTGCGGAAACGCATTGTGCATTTGTGAAAGGAGTGCACATTGTATTTACCATTGACAGCAATCAAAATCGAAAAGTTATGACAATAAATAATAGCACAGCCAAGAGAGTCCAAAGACCGACAAAGTGTGAGACATACCTGTAACGCTGGTCCAAGGTCAGCTACAGCATGGCGACCGGGGGGGTTGCCGGTGTACGGTACTTCGTGTCGGTATTTTTGCGCGAAATTCAAAAATATTTTCGGCCTTTGGCCGATTGATAAGGAGGGATGAATCCTTACCTGTTAGTCATTCTATCCAGTGCTTGTCCGGTCCGACCGCGAGGGGGGGGGGTGCATGTAGCTCGCTACATAACGGATCCCTCCAGGGGGGATGCATGTAGCTAGACCTCCCCTGGTTTCAGGTATGATGTGAGACACGCGTCACATGCTCCGTCATGTTTGCGGAAACGCATTGTGTCTTTATGAAAAGAGTGTACATTGTACTTTCCATTGACAGCAATTAAAATCGAAACGTTGTGACAGTTAACAAAAGTACAGCCAAAAGAGTGGAAAAACCGACAAAGTGTGAGACATGTACCGCATGTTTCGTCATGTTTGCGGAAAGGTATTGTGCATTTATGAATAGAATGCACATTATATTTGCTACTGACAGCCAGCAATTAAAAAACGATACTTTGTGACAATAAACAATAGCGCAGGCAAAAGAGTGCAAAGACCACGAACTCTGATGCAATTGGTCAATTCTCTGTGGTCCCGCCCACGCGACGGCGTACACTGCTGAGGTGCGCTGAGACCGCAGGCGGCGGGGGTCACAGCTGCAACGGGCCGATCGAGCGCGTGCCCACGACTGTCTGCTGCACGCTCCGAGAAAAACTATAGTCAAGCAGGAAGTCGTCTGGAGTCAAACCACGATGGAACAACTACAGCCTGTGTGGCTGCTGGCGATGGTACTAGCCGTCGCTGTCGGGCAAGTGCTCGAACCGCCAGACATCAATCTCGCTATTAATCGCAAAATCACTGCTACTGCCACGTGCGGTGAAGTGAACGGACAACCGATCAAGGAATTGTTCTGCTCGTTGGCTGGTAGCTTAGTTTGCTGTATAGTACTCGTATACCACTCCTACTTCAGGTGCTACTCAGTACTCTCCGCTCAACCAATACTCCTACAGAACCGGCGACGACTCAAACACCAGTCCGTTTTCCGAACTGCGCATCGAGAAACAATCGCTTGTTCAGGTGTGACGGTGCATTGAGTGTCATCGCTCACTGCTGTGTTTGCAGGGCGGACAGAACTGCGACTACTGCGAAGCGGGTACTGGCCAAGGTGCCCATCCGGCGACGAACATGGTGGACGGCGGCAACGCCTGGTGGCAGAGTCCCCCGCTGTCGCGCGGCATGCAGTACAACAATGTGAACATCACCATTGACTTGGGCCAGGTGAGGCGAGTAGAACCTCTGCGCTGTCGGCGTCTTTCATGCGCTCGCTCCAGGTGGGCGGCACGCATCGAAGACAGGGGAGGGCGCAAAAAGGCGTGCAGGGGTATTCACCTATGTCGAGAATAAACAGATCACTCGCGCTCGCCCGGCCTGGCCCTGACGCAGCTGTTGTTCGTCGATAAACCGCCCGCGTCTGTCTGGCGCGCAAGTGCACAACGTCTGTTGGCGCCGACTGCACCGATCCGATCGGGCGTCGCTTCCCGTATTTTTGCCGTTATAGCCGACAGGATGCACCCCGCTCATATACAGTGCAAGCAGCAGAGATGCCGTGGGGAGGCTCCCTCAAAGTGTGCGAAGTTTTGCGACCCCTCCCTCGAAGGCCGAAACAAATACTTTTTGAATTCCCGCCCAAAAATAGCGTAATTTTGGCTAATTTGCATATGCAAATTTATGACCCCCACCTCGGACCCCAATAGCACCTATGGCAAGCAGACACTTGATTTCAGGAGTTTCACGTGGCCTATGTGTGGATTCAAATGGCAAACAGTCCGCGACCAGGCGTCTGGATGCTCGAACGGTCGGTCGACAATGGACAGACGTGGATGCCGTGGCAGTACTTTGCGGAGACGCCGTCGCAGTGCGAACACTACTTCGGCGCCGAGTCGCTTTTGCCGATCACCGCAGACGACTCAGTGATTTGCACCACAGAATACTCGCGCATTGTGCCGCTCGAAGACGGAGAGGTATGTATTGTAAACAGACAAGAAGCTGTTGCAGCAGAGATTACTTCAGATCTACGTCACACTGTTGCAAGACCGTCCGAGTCGATTCAACTTCAGCCACAGTGCCGAGTTGCAAAACTTTGCTCGCGCCACCACCATTCGCCTTCGACTGATGAGCACGAAAACACTGCAAGGACATCTGATGGATGTGAGCAGACGACAGGATCCAACTATCACCCGTCGTGTAAGTTGTTTGTTACGAGAACGGGAGTATTGCATGAAACCAGTCATACGTAGAAGCTATACATAGCCAGCAATAGGCAATACATAAATATACAAAATCAATGAAAATAGCTCTAATTGAACCAAGACCCATGCGTGCTGGACAGACGACTATTTTGTCGACTCGCGTATTACCGTACCCCATGTAAACATTGCCGACAGAAGGTTTCCTAGTACATTCTGACACTAGTAAACGAATCGCTTTCGGGAACGTCTACGGTATTGCGTACCGATTACGGGAAACATCGTCTTATCCTTATTTGCCTGTGAGTGTCTTAAGTGTAAGACGAATGAGATTATTAGCATAGGATCGAACGGTTCCTTCCATTTAAATGCCATCTTAAATACGTGTTATCCGCTTATACTTGTTATCCGTCGAGCTAAATTCTCGGTTATTAGTTTTTGCTTTTCTGCATTAGTGACGGTTACTGGGTAGACTTATCGATTGATGGTTGAATTTTGAGCAACATCGGGGACTGACGAATGAGAGTAAGCAACCGAATATATTTCAGTACTTCTACGCCATCAAGGAGCTGTACATGGGCGGTCGATGCGTGTGCAATGGCCATGCGAAGACGTGTGACGTGTTGGATAACCGCCGACCTAGAATGTTGCTCTGTCGCTGCGAGCACAACACCTGCGGAGACATGTGCGAACAATGCTGTCCAGGTTCGCACTCGATAGCCCCCACTCAGCGCCACCCTTATCCTCATTCATCACATTGCAGGTTTTGAACAAAAGATGTGGCAGCGAGCTCGAGAAGGCCAGGAGTTCCAATGCGAACGTATGTTAATCACCTTTCATTCAGTCTTCTTCTCGTTATTAGCTTTATTGAAAATAGCAAAATGTAACGAAAATGAACATTACACGAAACATCTTTATTTTCGGATGACTGTAAAATTTGATC
>JAQGCX010000273.1:0-19797 GCA_034700205.1 Plectus parietinus
AAATAAGCTGTTCTACATATCGATAATTTTGAAGTGTTACATTCAATAATTTCTCTGAAAATCGGCCCGGCCCGGCCAATTTTTCCAGGTCCGGGCCCGGTGCTTTCCTTTCGGCCCGGTCCGGGCCGGGCCGGCCCTGAACATCACTGCTGAAAATCCAAAAATTTTTGCCTCTGGTGGTTGAAAACGCCAAAAATTTTCACGTGCGCGTGGAGCGAATGGACAAGACGGAGATTCCGTACACCCGATCTCATGTCAACACTTCGTCCGAGTGATCAACAGCTTTCTTTGATCTACTCGATGGAGTCTTTTTTTTCACTTCGTATTTTTTCACAGGGCGCTATTCAAAATAATATATTTGATATCGGTTCGTCCATTGAGCTGAACATGACAACATAACCGACAGTCATTTGGCGGAGCAATTTTGTGCATCCCGTTCGTTGGCCGAAATGAGTGTGCTTTCCACAGTAATCTTGTGCTGGATTGGGCTTTTTGAGAATGCGGTGCACTTCAAATACTATAAAAAACTCTGAGTCCTCCACGCTAACCATTTTATATTTTCGTAATCGGTTCGTGACAAACAGGCGCAAAATACGAGTTGCGCATTGGCGCCTTGCCAAAATTTTGTTCACAACGCAAAATCTTTTATCCTCCCGCCAAAAACCGTAATTTCGCGCTAGCCGCTATAAGACAGATAGAGATATTTATACATTATGCTTTCAACCGAGTCGGATTTAACCGCGGCCGATAATACTGACGATTTTGATGGGTGGGGGTGTGAAATCCATTAAGAATGTAGACTTGAGTCTGAGCTACTTTTGAGTTCAGAAAACGTCTCATTAATAAGAATTTGATTACTCCTCATCAATTCGATGCGTAGGAAGTGAACCCATCGCGCTGCTGACGCGATAGTTACTAGAAATCAAAACAACATATTTTCAATTCATCTGAGGCAGGAAGGGACATCATGTGGTGCGTGAAGCATGAAGGAACTGTTTCCTCATTAAAATACTGCATCATTTGGCCAATTTTGTGCCACCTGTTCAGCCAACTGAGAATCGGACGTGTAAAATTCATATTGGTCACACGCTGTTCGAATTAACACAATCTCACCCAAGATAATTACGAAAATGTTAAGGCGGGGTAAATTACTGAAGCGCATACTGAGCAGAACTCATGTGATGCGACATCGTGTAGTTCATATACATATACTAGGCAAATCCCGAGTTTCAATCAATTCTGTCTCATGTTGTTTGGTCGAAGATAGAAAAGCAATAGTTAGTTAAAAGCCGTTTCTTACTGTAAGGCGATGACAGCACACACCGGATTTAAAAGCTGATTTTCTGAATTTAAATGTGTTTCAGAACAGTTTCGCCACAACGTGGCAAGCACGTTTTTTATCAGATTTTTTTCGCCACTACGTGGCGAACACGTTTTTTTCAAAATGACGGGGGAGGGGCTGCGTCCCTCCGTCCCCGTCCCCCCTGCTGCCTACGCGCTTGTGATACCGTATTAATTATAGATGTGGTCGGTATCGGTATTTCATAATCAACTCGGTATCGATACCGATCCGAATAATAATCGGTATTCGGTACCGGTATCGATATACCAATCACATTTATACTATTGATAGCCTTTCAGGTTGAAGAAAATGAATGCCCAAGAAGCGGTTGATGATTCATGGCTCAATTCTTCAACGCGACTCGAGGTACTCGAGAGTGAAGTCGAGTTGCTGGACCTGGCGCAGCAAGTGGAACTCTTCATCTACGGCTACATCATGCCCTGCGTCAATACCGTGGGGATTCTGGCTTCTGTTGCCTGCGTCGTGCTGCTTCTTCGGAGACAACGCCGCTCGTCGCTGGTCTTCTACTTGATCGGTCTGTCTGTCTTCGATGTCGTCATGCTGACCGCCGCGGGCTTGCTGTACAAGATGATGGCGAAGTGTATACAGTTCGGCGATGGAGACGGAATGGTGTGTCATATCTTCTGGAAGTCGGCGCTGGTCGCTCAGCCGCTGGCTGTGACGACGCACACGTGTTCAGTGTGGACGTGCGTGGCCATCGCCTTCGACCGCTTCCTGGTCGTCAAGTACCCGCTCCACACACGCATGTGGTGCACCGCCAAGCGCGCCAAGCTCACCATGGCTGCCGTCATCCTCTTCAGCGTCCTCTACCGCGCGCCCACCTTCTTCTTCCTCAAACTCGACAGCAACGGACGACTGGAGCAGACTGCGTTCAGAACGGCCGATTTGAACGTCCTCATCTACTTGACCTACGGCGAGACACTGGTCATGTTTCTGCTGCCATGGTCCTTGATGATTGGACTGAATATTATCGCCATTCGTGCTGTCCACAAGGCCTTCCGTTTGCGACGCAACATGCGGGCATGTCGGAAAACTCGCAAAGCAGAAAGGTATCGTCGGTAGTCTTTGATTTAATTTGAGCACTAATCGACATTTCCAAAATACCCATCCATTATGCGGGGTGCAACAAAAATACGTACGGTTTTTTCAAAGTTTCAATTTTATTTAAAATGTCAATATTTTCCCCAAACAAGTGCATGTGAAAGAGGAAAAATGCTACAAACAATTCCATTTGTGACAATTTTGACGACCGTACGTTTTTGTGCAACCGTACGTATTTTTGCCGTATCCTGTATTCAAATATGTTGAAATGCGCATGAGAAATGAGTAGGCCGATCGAATCAAACAGAGATCGAATGATATGTGGTTGGTACATATTTTTTAGTGATGTTCATGGGCCGGCCCACGGAAAGAAGGGTGGGCCGTGGGCCGGGCCCGGGCCGGCCGCGGGCCGATTTTTGAAACATTGTGGGCCGTGGGCCGACCCGCGAACATCACTGATATTTTTCGAGTTATTCTTTCAGAGAACAGCGCTGCACAATAATGGCACTGATAATTGTCATCTGCTTTGGAGTCTTCAACGGACCCGCGTGCCTTACTAACATCTCAGAGGCGTTTCTATCTCGGGTCGACCCAATGGACTACCCGATGTTGTTCTTCTGGCAACGATTGCAAGTGTTCATTGGGAACATGCTCGTCTGCTTCAACAGCATCGCCAATTGTTTGGTGTACTGTGTCTTTGGTCTCGGACCGCTGCGCTCCCTTGGCAAAGCTCTTTCTGCCTGCTGTTTTTTAAAGAAACATTCGTTTGTGCAGAAATCGTCGTACGCTACGATGACTGTCACAGGCGCTTTGGAAACCATTCCCATGTGTCGAATGCGGGAAAGTCGTCTCACCATTTGAAGCGTACTGTACACTTTTGTGTTTCATGAAACCAACCGTGATGAAATATTTTGTAATTCGTGTGATAAAGAGCGAATGCCGTACGAGTTACAACATCAATGTCTCTGAACAATTTTCCAAGTTATCATGTACGAATATGCTTTATTACCACTAAAACATTTAAAATTAAACTATGTAATACTGTTAAGCAACTGCTGGGGCCTATTTCACTAAAGCTGAGCAATCAACATACGCAAAGTATAACAATATTGATTATTACACTTTGCGTACTTTGCGTGTGCTGATTGTTGATTGGTCAGCTTTAGTGAAATAGGCCCCTGCTTTGCGCTACGCATCGATTCTAGGACATGTCTTCGCGGTAAGTCTTCGCGATCAAAGTCTTCGCCATACATTGTCTTCGTGGTTTTTTCTTCGCGGGAAAAGTCTTCGCCGTGCAGTGTTTTCGCGGAACATAGTCTTCGCCATACAAAGTCTTCTTGGCACAAACTCATCGCATTAGACTCTTTTACGCTGCAATATGGTTAAGGTCGAGATTAAAGTAAGAGTCAAATAAGTCAGCGGCTCCACAGTTATGATGTCATTGACAGTTGACTGACAGTTGACAGCTCAACAGTTATGATGTCATTAACAGTTGACTGACAGTTGACAGCTCAACAGTTATGATGTCAATGGCCGATGAAGTCGTTGCTTAAAATTAATACCCACATAGGAGAGAGTGTTCTTTTTCAAAGAGATTTCGGAGCTTTTCGACATCAAAAATAAACGGTGAAATCGAAGGCTTACATTAACAAGGAATCGGGGCGAAAAGGAAGTTGAGCTCCTTTGGATTATAACCCATAAAGCTGCCTTTTCTTAACCTTGTACGGAGGTGCTCCATCGAGAAGAAACCGTCCCCGTCCCTTTCCCCGAACTCCCATGTTGCAAGGGAGGGTTAGAAGGGGTCCCCCCTAACCAGCGATAAAATCGGACATGCACCTGGATAAAATGGGCATTGCATGACTCTTGTTCAACATCTAATCGTTAAGTAGGAGCATAGCAAGGATCGGCAAACGCAAAGGGGGTGGATCTAATTTCTGCGAGAGGGGTCTTGGAGCTCATTTGATAAGGAATAGGGGACCCTAACCTCTTTGGGTTCTTGACCTCAAACGGGGGTCTGAAGACTCCTTCACCTGAGATTAGGTGGTGGGCATTAGAAGGGGTTGCGGGAGTACGTACCCCCAGACAGACATGGGCACGGGGGGATGGGGGGATATCCCCAGGGGTCTCGATCCCCTTGCCTGAAAAAGGGCGGGGGGATGAAACATTTTTGCCACGTAGTGGCGAAATTTTTTTTTGGACAAGCACTGGATAGAATGGGGTTTTGGAGGCCACCGGGCCGAAAATTTTTGGTGTTAAATCCCCCCCTAGGGTTCAAACCTTGCCTACCCAGACAGTATGTACCCGTTTCCAGTACTGCAGGAACAGTTTACCCCCAGAAATTTTTTGAACCCCTCTCTATATGAACTTGTTGTGTCCAAAATACTTCTCTACGGCTTTCTTCAGCTCCGAATTGTCTCGAAATCTCGTGAGCCTTCAAATTCCTGAACAGGAAAAAATCGCTGGGAGCCAGGTCTATAGATGCGTCGGTGCAGCCTGAGGAGTCTGTTATAGCCTGATATATGAGTGGGCGACGCACCACCAAGTAGCGCATAAAAATCCTGCAGAAATATTCATACATCTCATATATCAGGCTATAATAGGCTCTTGTCTGGACTATACGGCGGGTGGATTGAGTTCAATGAAGCCGCATAGACGAATGGCGAGCGCTGCAGGTCGAGCCTTGTGGACAGGAGCCAGGCTTGTGGGGGGGTCGCTACCCCCCCCCCCCAACGGAAAAAACGTGCCCATGTCTGACAGGAGCATTGTCGTGCAGAAGCAAAACACCTTCGGCCAGTTTGCCCCGTCGTTTGTTCTTGATTTCTTCACGAAGTTGAAACAGCAGCCGTGCATAATATTGGCCCGTAATAGTGGCTTTCTGCTCCAGGTAATCGATCAGCAGTATCCCTTCCGAATCCCAGAAAACGCTGGCCATGACCTTGCCAGTCGACTGTTGCACACGCAAAATTTCTTGGATGGAGGAGAATAGAGCTTCCATTGCATAGACTCTTGTTTGGTCTCCAGGTCCCAGTGGTGAACCCACGTTTCATCGCCTGTCACGATGCACCGCAAAAACTTTTCCTCATCTTCGTTGAACAGGGAAAGAAGCTCGGTCGAAGATTCCATCCGTCTTTGCTTGTCAAACGCCGAAAGGTTTCGCGGCATCCATCTTGCAGACACTTTCGAAAGGTGAAGACATTCGTGTAAAATTTTCTCGACAGTACCATAGGAAAGCCCTGTCTCTGCTGCTATTTCTAAGACCTTCAAATGCCGGTCAGCCATGACCATTTCTCGATACGTTTTCGTCTGCAACGAGACGTTTTCCTCTGCAACGTTGTCTGACGGTCTTCTGACGGTTTTCCTCTGCAACGTTGTCTGACCTCGATCCATCTTTCAGCGATTTCCGATAACGACGAACTTTTGCCGCCCACTTTTTACGCTGGAATAAGAGAGAACATCCTGCTGATAAACTTTATTCAGACGCTCATGAATTTTTTTTGAAGAAGAATTTGATCACGGCCCTTCGCTTCAAATGTTCTTCAGACATTTTTTCTCTGGCACACTTAAAAAGAAAATTCGTAACTCCTCTGAAAACAAACAAACTTTGATCAAATTTTGCGTACATTCTTCTCACATGCCAATCAATAATATCACGCCAAAAAAATTCGCGCAACTCTACTAAAAAAACACCTTGAGGCCAGAAACCTATTGATCGTCCCTCGTATGTATGTATGCCGCTTTACTCGTGTATGAAAGACGAAAAACAATGATGGAGAACATTCCAGTACGGTAAAGTAATGCTATGCAAGGGTTACCACTTGCAAGCTGCACAGATCACCGATGTATTAGCATGGCTGGACAAAATTTGAGTGACGAGTAAATTTAACTATCTTAAGGCCGCTACATAACTTTGTTGGTTTTATTGAAAACAATAAGATCGTGTACAAAGCATAGCTCATCGATTTATATATTTTCTAAACGATTTTATTGTTTCCAATAAAACGAACAAAGTTATGTAACGGCCTTTACTGTGAGACAATAACCGCAGTTGTAACACTGGAGTCTCGACACGATACGAATGAAACAAGGTACGGTAAGTAGACTGAAGATCGGCTGAATCGTCGCAGTGTCCGAAGCGTGGGAATTCGAACAAAGGGCAGAATCCCACGCACTCTCGTGCACGTCACACATCTTCGCACACAACAACTTTCTCACGCCGCCCGTCTCCGTTTGTGGACGCCATTCACGTTTCGTTGCTGTACAAGTTTTGCTCTTATCTTTGTGTTTGTTGAACAAAGGAACTTTCCGAGTCGGGAGGCTACGGATCACAGATCATTTCAGCAGAACCGCTGATTTTCTAGCATTTTCGCTCTACGTCAGGAAGGAAATTGTCCGATTCTTTGTTCAATCCGCTTATCTTCTTTGTTCTGTGTTGTTATCTCCTTGCTTATTTTATTCATAATTGGTATTGCTCGAAAGTGCCAAATGTTCGTCAAAAATGAATGTCTTCTTGACATTTTCTTCAACAGATTATAGATTTCGTAATTGAATCGTTCGAACGAAAATTAGTTGGCTAAACCTGAACAATGAGTGCGCATACTTATTCCCCTTTGAGAGCTATAACCAACTTATAGAGGAATTAATATGCCGCTTTTGCTTATTCCACTTAGGCCCTTAGGACATCTCCGCGTTGCGTAGGCGAATTTGGTTACTATTCAGTTTTAATTGGAACAGTTGCAGATGTGTTCACAGCAAGTCGGTCCTGTTCCACACTGCTACTGTTCAAACTTGAATGGAATGTGCCATTAAATGCTCTTTAGTTAAACGACGCGGAATTTTGAAATACCTGCACACGGCAATTGCCCTTAAAAGGTTCGCTTTTGTACTTTTATTCTGCTTTTTCATGTCGGGTACATAACTACATATAGTGCTGCCGTGTTGACTTCGTGGTATTTTGCCGGATTTGATTCGTAGTACGAACCAAAATTTTTATACAGTCAACGCTACTTTCCGGTCTAGATGTGGGCGAACACAGTATCATAGGCAGTAGTTTCGAACAACAAGAGAGCGTAGTCGCAAATTGCAACAGGCCGGTTTTGGCTTTGGTATTTCGGCAGATTCCGTTGACTCGCCATTATCGGATTGATCAGAACTATATGTGCACTTTCGTGATCTGCTCTTCTTGTTTGCTTCGGTTTCTTTGAAGCTCGATTTTGTTTGAGATAGGATTAGCTATTGCACTCATTCTGAATGAATAGCTGTAGAATGTACTGACAATTGATCCATTTCAAGAAATGTGTGATAATTGATGATTGTTCGAGAAGAACTGATCCATGTTCGGCGTAGGTGGAGGGGGTGTTCTACCGTGAAGGAAAGAGATCGGCCCGATCGTTCGCCAAATAGGATCAGGAGACCCGTCGTCGGCCTTGACGTGAACATGCACACGAACACCGCCGCCTTTCCCAAAGAACCGGTCTTGAACGTTCCTGACGGCCGTTTTCCTCAGATTAGCGCCGCTTTTTTGGTTGTTGGTTTTTTGGTTTTTTTTCTGGCGTCTCAAGCGGACATGTCAAGATGAGAAATGGCAGAGACGGATAAGTGCCTGGTGCTTGTCGACAGAACGCTGCGGGGCGGTCGTCCAGCATGAGATATGATCGCGTTTCGAACCGGGCGTTCGGTGCGCCCGCGATTTCGCTCCCACGGTCGTTGGCAGCTGATAAACACGGCTCTGTGCATATTCGTTCGCACCCGTCCGTCGCGCCGGCATTCGGACGCTGTGATTGCGGAACGAAGCGGCGGCGATCGTTATCAGGCGTCTCGTCGCGCTGCCGGAACGCTGCGTCGGCGGTGAAGCGGTGGCTGGAGTGCTGCTGACAGCGGCCACCCTGTGTCGTGAGAGTTCCCACGCTTGACGCGGGCGGACCCGCAGTCGCACAATTCGGCGGCGGCCCTGTCCCCGCGCGAGCAACCATTGTCGCGCCCCGCTCCCACTGTCGCTGTCCGTCTGTCCGATTGGTCGATCAAGATTCGACGCCATTTTCCCAGGCCATCTTTCTGCGCTGTCGACCCCTACTTGTGCCCCACCGTCGCCCATTCGCTCATTCCGCCCCGCTGCCAACAGTGACATTGATCGCTGTGGGCGGATCAAGGTGCGACTGTCGCTGTTCGTTCGCGCCTTTCTCCTTGCTCCCATTCCGCCACCGACTCCTTTACCGGTCCGGTTTCCCTTTGCGGCAGCGACGAGCGCTCCGTTTTGTTGTGCACATCCTTCCGTCGTGTCTCTTTTTGCAACACCAAACGGGCCGTCCGTGTGAGCCGGTCGTCGACGACGCCGCCCTGTTCCCAACTCGCTCGCGCGTGTCCATCGCTGCCACACATTATGATGAAGGATTTAAAGGTCGAAGTGCTCTCTGAGGTGAGTCGTCTGTAATCTTTTGCTCCTTGCGCAAGAATCGATGTGAGAGCGTGTGAAAAGGAATGCGGACACGGTCTGCACTGCAGCACACACAAACAGAAGAGTATCCCACCGTGTTTTCCGGGGCGGTGGTCAGTGGCGGCTTACAGTTGATGCAAATCATGCATTTGCTTACCCAGCCGACCGCTCAAAATTATGCCTTCTGCGGTGAAAAACGATCAAAATGTTGTCTCTGGCGGTGAAAAATGGACAAAATTGTGCCTCCGGCGGTGAAAAAATAGTGAAAATTATGCCTCTTGCGGGTGAAAAACGGTCTGTTTTTTTGAAAAATGTTGCAAAAGGGACCCTTCGAGAAAAAATGCATGAGGGCCCTGCTGACCCTTAAGTGGCCCCTGGCGGTGATGAGCGGCGACAGTAGCGACAGTATCGGCCTCGGCGTTCTCTTCGCAGATGCGATCGAACGAGCGGTTCCCAGCCGGTTTTTTTTCACCGCCCAAAAAACATCGCCCCGTTGCGCGGCGCACAGATTTACCGCCAGCGGCGACACGTTCCCACCGGGCGAATCGTTTCGTCGATTCGACGTCCCGATATCTGCGCGGCGTTGGTCGTCGATTGCTCTTCGTCTCCGACTCTCAGACAGAGATATCTCTGCGCCAGTGATCGCGGCGTCGATTGTTCCTTTCACGGGGCGAGACGGACCACCTGCGCGCGGTGTGGACGGCAGCGTTGCAGCTAGGTCCTTTCTTCTGCGTCCCCTCCCCCACCCTCACTGTGCAGTCGCACGGACAGTGTGTGTTGATCTAAGAATTCGTTCTCAGTGTTCGGTCCTTGCTGAATGTCGCGCTTTGTCGTGGGAGCGTTGGAGCGTCAAGCGCCGCGTTTTTTCGCGGCCACCGCGAGGATCGGTGGAGAGGGAGAAAGCGTCGGTGGTTGAGGCGCGGCGGCGGCGGTCGGAACGGGCGTAAGGCGGTCGTGGGAGAATCGCCGACTGAAGGCGCTGGGGATACGATTACAACCGGGGCGTTTTCCCTCGGCCCTTGTCGCGCCCGCCTTCCCAGGCGCAGCGCCGGTCTCGCCAATGCTGAAACCGACTGGCAGTTGTCAGCAGTCGCGGAGCCCATGCCGGTGTAGCTCGGGATTTCCATCGTCATATCCGTCATGTTGCAGGACGACGGCGCGCTCGAGGGCAGCGTGACGACGTTTGCCGACCAGTTGCGAATCGCCACCACGACGGCGTTCCTGTGGGGCAACCACGCGGCGGCGGGCGTGCCCGTCGGCGCCCATCACCTGCTCCAGTTCCTGCCGCCCAACTGCACGGCTGCATTGCCGCTCAGCTCGTCGCAGTTGTCGCTCGCATTCAACCAGGCGCAATTGCACGCCGCCTTCGCCGCCACCAGTCCGCTCTTCGCCACTGCGCTGCAGTCCCCCCTGCAGCAACCCTCGGTCCATATCGACGCCGCCGAAGTCAAGGAGGAGCCCCGTTCGCGCGCCGCCTCCATCGACCGCTCATCCACCTTGACGTCCCGCTCCGCCATGGACCCCTTCCTCCATACACTGCAAGCCAAGCGCGCCTCCCCTGCCGACGACCAACACCAGTCGTCCGCCTCAAAACGCGCAAGGCTACTCGTCAACGGTCATCCTTCGTCCGTCACTCCATCTGAGAATCTCGGCAAGTTGTTCGCCTTGTTGTTTTTCCTCCCTTTTTGCTTTCGCCTCCGTTTTTTGCCTCGCGCGAAAAGTCAACTGTGTACTTATGTTGCATTGAAAGAAGTGAGAACAAGACTGAAGTATCAGTTGTTTGTTGGTAAAAAAGATGTTTGCGGACGAGCAGAGAGTGATGGCTGGAGGAATGTGCAATGTGAGAGGGTGATTGAGCGGTCGCTGAATAGAACGAATGCCGTGTTTGGCAGCAAACACACCACTCAGTGATCGGTCACTCGTTCTCTATGCGCGGGGCGTCGTCGGGTCCCACGGTCGCCGTCGAGTCGGTCGTTATGCGATCGGCAAGCGGCGGCGGCCGAGCGGGGATCAATCGGGTTCCCGCGACTCGCAGCGTACGTATTGTCCGTTTTGTCGCCGCCGCGCTGGGAGTCCGAGCGATCTCACAGGCACGATCCCCTCGTCCCAGCCCCTTTGCGCAATTGTCCCTTCCCGTCACTGCAGACATATCCATCTTCGTCGCGTCATTTACTGCCCTGCCCACTGACCACTTGACCTTCGTCCCATCCCTGCGCCCACCATGTATCTCTCCTCATTCTCCGCACCGATCGTCAAGCGAGAATGCTTCGACGTCGACCACGGTGAGACCATGCTGAATGCATTCATCAGTAATTGCGACTCGATTGCCTTCCATCAGAATGCTCGCACATATACATTTGATGCATGCAGGTATTTTTTGCAAACTTAAGTTGCTAGAAGAGGATCAAGGGATTGACCGTTCTGAAAAGTAGAAACGTAGCTCATACCGTAGTTAGGGTGATAGTTGAACGTCTGTGCTCTTAAAATAATTAGTTTAAAAAATTAAAGTCATGCTACGATTACTGAGTATTACAGTAAGACGACAGGATTGTGAGCAAAAAAACCATGTCAGAGAAATTAATGATGCAAAAATTCAAATCAACTGCAAAAAGAGTCGAAATTCTGAAACTTGGAACTTAGAAAGCTGAATGTTTGTGACGAGCAATTCGAGATCTTCTTTCATTATTGCGAGTGGTGAAGAGGCCACTGTTCTATTTCAAAGAGCATTGGACACCGGGTGCTCAGTCACCATCGGCTTTCGTGAGTCATTTCTTTATCTTTGCGGCAGCACATTTCGTCTTGATTGAGACTGATTAAGTTATGGCTAATTGCGATTATCTTTATCTGAGAATTTCGTCGTATATTTGGTTTTCTAAGCCGTGTCTGATGAGATTCATGCGGTATTACGCATTATCTATGACTGAAGTGTCATCATTCTGAGTCGGGTTCAGCGTTCTCTTGTACATATGGTCCAGTTGTTTATCATTCCACCGTGCAACGTTAGTCGTCTGCTTTGCAATGTCGCAAAATCGCAATGATTTGTGTTCAAGTAGGCTATCTTCTACTTTTGCTTCTTTACCTTATCTCGTTTCCATTCTAGTTGGCAATATCTGACATGTCGTGTCCAATGTCTATTGGCCACTTGGACAAACCTGATTAGCTGGGGTTGTTTTGAGCGCGCGATAGTTGTTGAGAAGCCGTTTTTGTAGCAAATGTAATCTTGCGCCATAAACTAACTGTATCGGACACCTAACTAGGCTGCATGCACAAGCAGACGCGTGCATGCTGACCGTAGCGATAAAATCGGTATTGTGGGGTGACGTAAGCCGGGGAGTGCAGGCGAGGTCGTGGACCGTCAGCTGGGCCGCAGCCGTTGCGACTAAGACCGTCGCTTAGACCGGCGCGGCTCGTGCAGTGTCACAAGCCAAACACGGCTCGATAAGCACGGACGAACAGATGTATTTCGGTAAATAATGCCGCGAGCAGCAGTAGCAGTCGAGAACCGCCGACGCTCAGTACTGCATGCTCACCGTCGCCGAGCGCGTCGACTGGGCGTGTTTGTCGAAGAGAGCGATCGGAAATCGAAGCGTGGCCGTCCGATGATACCTCCTTGTACCTGACTTGAGCGGCTACTGCTGCCATTGCCTCTGTGCGTCGAGTGTGGTGGTGGATTGTTGCGGAAACGTTGCTGAATGAGCGGCGACTGTATTCAACGACAGCGACTACGGTAGCCTCGGGCGGCTGAATATAACGGTGGTTGCGGACGTAGAGCATTGCTGCTTTGGAAATCCATTACTTGGCCGCGGCTGCTGCTGCTGCGAGAGTCGGCGTGAGAGCGGGTGCCGATGGCGTCGAAGCGACGGATTGTCTCGTCGGAATCGAATCGTCCTACCGGCGCTTGTCCGCCCTGAGAACGGCGTCAGCTGCTCGTCGCGAAAATCGGTCCCGGCCTGCGATTCGTCGCTTTGCGGAGAGTCCGCCGACCGTCCCTCACCTTGGCTCGTTGCACCATCCCGTTGTGCGTCGTGTGGTCGAATCCCGGCGGCAGTCACAGTGATCCTCCTCTTCGTGTCGAGTGCAACTCGGTCTCGAGCTTCGAGCTCCAGCTTGAGCGCCCGCGCCACTTGCTGGTCGCTGAGCTGCGACCGCTCCCAGGCGATTCGCTCTCACCCACGCCGTGTAACCGGACCGCTCCCACCGTCCGTAGCCGTTCCCTCGCCCGTTGGACGGCTTGGGAGACGCCTTGGGAGCGCAACCCGCCTACTGCCAACCGCCTTGGAGAGAAATGGATTACGTCCGGTCACACGAAGCTCAGCCCACCGCCGAGCCCCAGTATGTCGGCCAGTACCCATCGCACCAACAACACCAGTCGGACCTCTACTACTACCCGGCGGCCGCCCACTTGAACCCCTTCGGTGGTCCGCCGCCGCATCATCTCGCTCATCCTCAGCAGCACCACCACCAGCAGGGCCATTTCCCTCAGCAGAACGTGATCGTATATCATCAGCAACACAATCCCTACGCCGCCTGCACTCTGCCATGCGTCCCTACTCCAGGAGCCATCGGTAATATGCCCCTGTGTCGTGTGTTTCATCTTGTTGCGCTTTGACACATTCGTTCGTCATTCTCCATACGAGAACTTAGCTGCTTCGAAATAATTGAGACCAGAGTAGATGGGAGGCGTCTGACCTCGAACCTAATGCGACATAATCCCTACTGCGTGCTTGCCTTTATCTTGTAATTTACAGATTTATTGAATCAGTGCTGTCAATTTTAGCCCGCATCTCCGGTTAATCAGATCTGAAAATGGTCGTTTGCTCTGACATAGTCACAAAATCCTCAGAGATCGTATTCCATATGTCGATGAGCAACTTATTTTAGCTATATGCAATGCACCTGCTTGACTGCTCCCTTGTGTTGTAGATCCTTCGTTCTACCAGCAAGCGGCGTCCTCGTCGTTCACGCCGCCAGGTGGCGGGCAATCGTTCGAGCCTTTTGCGCCGCATCATCAGCAATCGGCGTCGTACACCCAGCCAATGCCGGCGATGCAGTTGGGTGTTGCCGAGAGACCTCTGACGCGCGAAAAGATGCGCGAGTACATGAGCCTCGGCAGCGAGGCCGACTGCATCGTCACCATATTCCACGCCAAGGTCGCCCAGAAGTCGTACGGCAACGAAAAACGGTTAGTAATTTCGCTCGCTTCTTCAAAGAAATATCAGAGCTTTGTGACGCAGTGCTTTCGTAATGTCCGCCAAAACGTATAATTATTCGCTGTTTTCGCATCTAAAGTTGTGGGAAGATTTTTAAATCTGCAAATTATCATGGATTCATGTGAATTGGGTTCTTGGTCTGCCGATTTCTGACTATTGGTGGAGCAGATGATATTGTATTCAGATCGCCTTCCCCCTGTTATCAATATTATTGACGAAGTATGAAAAGCGCGCAGCATTGCAATAACAACAAGTTTCAGATTCTTTTGCCCACCCCCGTGCATTTACTTGTTCGGTGACGGATGGCGGAAGAAGAAATCTGAGATGGAGGATTTGTACAAGCAGTATAAACTGCAGGGCAAAAACGACCAGCCCGACTCCAGCGAGCAGGAAAAACTCGAAGACTCCGTCGCCGGCGAGCTGGTCGCCTTCATCGGCATCGGTGCCCCCTCCGACCAAGAGAAGCAGCAACTTGATTTCGCCAATGGCAAGGTAACTGACGCTTTCTTGATTACCGTATTTTAAGATATTGTCACCCATAGGCTAGAAATTTATGTACTGAGAAAGGTGAAATTGCCCTAAAGTCCGGTACAAAATTACATGCGCTTTAAGGGTTCAATAACATCGTTCTTTCATTTACTAGTGACACACAGCCAAATGATGTGCATAATTTGCGAGAATTGATCCAAAAATGTTTACTCGAATTTGTGATACTGATATTGGATCAAAAACAGGTTGAAATAATAGTAACCCAGGGTTACTATTTCTTAAAGTACAGTATACTGTTGAATTTTACAAGTGTCAACTCGGGTTTTGGTCCATTATCTTTAAGCTGCTATTATATTTGGAACAAGGAACAAGGTGGTAGATGTTAGGTGGGATGCTTATAGACTGCTACATAATCATATTATATCCAAGTACATGATGAAAAAAAAATTATATCGGGATTAACGGAATCCTAACGTAATGCAGCTCACTATGCAGCTTTTTTCGCCTCTTCGATGTACTTTGAGTATAAGCTGCAATAGTTCTCATGGCATTTGTTCAGACGTATTGTGCTGCGAAGACGCTGTACATCAGTGACGCCGATAAGCGCAAGTACTTCGAGCTGGCTGTCCAGTTCTTCTACGGGTCGGGACACGAGATCGGTTCGTTCCCGTCCCAGCGCATCAAGGTGATCAGCAAGCCGTCGAAGAAGAAGCAGTCCATGAAGAACACCGACTGCAAGTACCTCTGCATTGCCAGCGGAACCAAAGTAAGCTCATGTTGCTCATCAATTTTCCCTATCTTCTCATCTGTCGGTGTCGATTCCCGACTAAGGTTGCCACACCTCCTACTGGCAGTAGAATACTCCTACTTTGGAGGGTCAAAAAACGAGACAAGAACTGGATAAAATAGACTTATCCTCAGCCAAGTCAGTAAAATGATAAGGGAGGAGTAAGCTTCTTTTACTTTTCTACCTTGGAAATTTGGCGCCCCTATTCCCGACAGAAGTGGGTGTGATGAAAGCTCCCGACTAATTCCTTATGTCCTACCATAGCGCAGTTTAATAGAGCGCCATTTCGCCATCTATCCCTATTTTGTTTTGTGTTATGCTATATTTTCCCTCTATTTTAGTGCAAATACAATCAATGAATTTCAGGTGGCGCTGTTCAATCGACTTCGCTCACAAACCGTCAGCACGCGTTATTTGCACGTTGAAGACGGCAGTTTTCATGCCAGTTCTACCAGATGGGGCGCGTTCACGATACATTTGAGTAAGTCGTTGAGTCAGGTTGAATCATCAATGCTCGCGCAGACAGCGTTGCCAGTCAAACCTCTTAACAATGTTTGAAAGTTGTTTGTTGTCGTTTGTCGCCCGCGGCCTATGCCATTGAAATCTGAATGTAATTCAGAAAATTTTGGTCGCCAAAATTCCAATGTATGCAATCTAGTTTCAAAATGGGCGTTTCTTTTCTATTATGTAGCATACGTGTTTTTGGGGGTCCCGAATCCGATCCAAAGTGGGCGGAGTTTTGTTAACCCCCCCCCTCTGCGCCGAAGGCGGGAAAAATTGTGGTATTTGGCGCGAAAATTCAAATTTTAGTCGAAAGTTCCCGTTCCTGTTTAGTTCCCGCCGAAATTTTTAGGGTACGGTATGTTAACCCCTGACTTCGATATTTTCCATGTTAACTCCCCCAATTTTTTGACCCGAGAACGCCTATGTTCTGTAGCATATCTCACAAAACACAATTGCTCTTCATTTTGGCCTAATGACAATGCGTGTGTTGTTTGCAGTTGAGGACGAAACGCAAGAAGGCGAAGAGTTCAACGTCAAGGATGGCTACGTGCACTACGGCGCCGTCGTCAAACTGGTCGACAGTGTGACCGGCATGGCCCTTCCGCGTCTAATCATCCGAAAAGTCGACAAGCAGCAGGTCATTCTCGACAGCGATGAACCCGTCAGTCAACTGCACAAGTGCGCCTTCTACATGAAAGACACGGAGAACATGTACCTTTGTCTCGCGCACGACAAAATCATCCAATACCAGGTGCGCAGTTTTCGCAGTCCTAACTTCATATCTGCGCTAGGTCCGCCATTATGTATTTGGCATACGTCACAGGCTTTTTGCGCGGGAATTCAAACTTCAATACAAATTTGAATTTCGCGCCCAAAATTTGCATATTAGAGTACGGTAAGGGTAAGATAATCTACAAAGGATACGTGATGGGGGGTGCAACCTAGCTGAGGTATGCCTAACTGACAAAAACGAATAATTAGTGCTGCACTGAGTCGTTGTTCTAATATTTGCTCATGCTGCTCAATTATAGGCGACTGCGGTCAAAGAGAACCGACACCAGATCAACGACGGCGCATCGTGGACGATCATCTCGACTGACAAGGCGGACTACCGCTTCTTCGAAGCGATGGGTCCGGTGCGCCAGCCGATCACCCCCGTGCCCGTCGTGCAGAGTCTGCTGCTCAGCGGTGGCGGCGAGATCGCCCGACTTGACCTCACCGGCACCCAATTCCGACCTAATCTCAAGGTCTGGTTCGGCGACGTCGAGACCGAAACTATTTATCGGTATGTGCTTCTGACTTTTTATTGTCACAACTTTTCCAATCGTTAACCATAAATTCATCAAACTCCCCTCAATTCAATGTCGCGCGCTGTCAAAATCCAGAATTTGTTCTATTGAGTATCATTACTTCATATGATTTCAATCCATTTCTAGTCAACGTCCCACAACGACATTTAGTCACTATTGAATATTTAAAATTTGGGGTTACGGTGCTTTCTACAGTACTCTCTTTTCCGTCAAAGATATTATGAGTACAGACACTGTATTAAGAAAATTTAATACGTAGATTCCTAAATCCATTTCAAATAATTTGCGTTCAACACGTGCGCCACTGAGTATCTGCTTGATGAGCGCAAACTTGTTGAAATGGATTCAGTAATCTGGGTACTAAATTTCGCGATTATGTTTTTGTGAGAATGTCTGCTGAGCGTTGATTTGTGGTTTCTAATTAGTTGAATACAATGTGGCAATATGTCCAACCTAGGATAATTCGTGTGTTTTCAGTTGCGAGGAGTTTCTGTCGTGCATCGTGCCGGACATTTCGGCATTCCGCCCGCAGTGGACGTTCGTGGAGCGGGTGCACGAGGTGCCGATCGCGTTGGTGCGAACGGACGGCGTCATCTTCTCCACCGGGATGACGTTCACCTACACACCCGAAGTCGCCGCGCAGAGTCGCCGCCCTGTGCGGTTCGTCCAACCCGCCAACAGTCTGAGCGAGTGTCGGCCGTCGCAGGCCTTCGACGACGTCGACGATGTAGCGCACAGCTGATCACCGAATGATTCCCTCGTTCCTACATGTCCTTGTTGCTGCCCTGTTCAAATCGATACGGTCTCGTGTGTGTTACTTTTAATTTTCTGCGTTTTTTGGTCTCTGTCTAGTCGTGTCCCGTGGACTTCTGAGTTCTGTTTTCGAATCTACCGTGTGTACAATCGGAATTACGGTCACCAGGCGGGGTTGCGAAATACCGTACCCAAACACAAAACGTACGTATTGATTTTTTTCCCACGCGATCGGGCAATACAAAACATAGTAATATCGATTTATATGCTGCAATACTGAAGCAAAAGACTGGTCGCCGTAATTCTGACTGTTACGTTCACCTTGTCGCACTTTTCTCTCACCACTTGACAAGATACATTTTTATAAGTACATGCCACCGATTTGTGCTCAGATTGGTTTATACGTTACAAGAATTATGCTTTGTCGCGTTATCCTTCAAGGTTTGCGACAGTTTTTGTTTGTTATGCACAGATTTCGCAAGATTAGCGTCATTTTTTGCAGTTTGTTTGTTATGTGTGAATACATACAGCTACCGTAATGTTAAGATGTTCAAGCGTTATGCACACCGCTTGCTTTATTCAGTTTGGTACAGACTGCTTTGTGTGATTGTTCGGATAGACGAATACAACGTTGTCTACGCTTTTCCAAGACCTTGTCATAATTCTGATGTAATAAATGTCACCGCGTGCTCTCTCTCTCTCTGTCCTTGTGCGGTTTTTGTGTTCGTTCGACGACTAAGCAGCAATTCACGTTGGGTTTTATCACATTTGTTCGTGACGCACTAGTGGTACAGCGTCTGTATTTGTCCGAAGTTTGTCATGAAAGAAGAATGAATATCTCTTTTTTTCGAACAGCATGACAAAAGAGCGCAGTGATACTCAACACCAGGATGTGCAATTACCTACTTCGTTTTTGTTATGCATTCTTGGTGAGACCGGCTTAACTATAAGACTGATGACGTCATTCTCACAGTTACGCCGGTCTCACCAAGAATGCATAACAAAAACGAAGAGCCTAATTACATTGAGTTTTGTCGCATAGAGCCGGCGCGCGGAAAATCAGTCGGGGTCCTAAAATACCGTACCTACACACAAAACATAGGTATTGATCGATTTCGGGACTGATCAGGCAACACATAACATAGTACTATCGTAGGTGCGGTATTTTGGGACCCCGACTGGTTTTCCGCGACCCCGATTCAGTACATCAGAAACAGTGTAAATTATGAGCCCTGACTATGACTTCTTGATTTGCCAAAAATTAATTAAGACTCAGACATGTCAGAGTAAAAATTCAGAATTAAATATGACTTAGTTATGACTTTCATTGGTGAGTCCTGTTTTGATTTTTAACTCACATCGGTTATGTCAGACGTGCAACTAAAATGTTTTCGATCATAATTCTTTCATTCAATGAAGTGACTCAGAAGAGATATTAGTGATATTTCATCCTATATTCCACATTTATCCAAAAATTGCGTTTGCAATGCTAACCTGATAATTCTGATATTTTAATTCTGACTCTGACCACAAATAAATTATGACCTGACTCTGACTTTTCGAAATCCTAAAAATTAATTAATTATGAGTCAGAGTGATAATTAATTAATTCTGACATCTCATAATAATCTGACATAATTAACACTGATCAGAAACCAAAAGCTATTTACGATTGGAATGTTCGTTCGTTCTTTGTTCGTCGGGCTTATAGACAAAAGCAAAGCTTGTGCGCAAGATTTAGAACGACCGTTGGAATGAGCACTTCTGCTTCATTGGATTCGTGATTATCTGACGCTTTATCATCGAGTAGACTCAGCTGCGTACAGTCGGAAACTCGGCGACCAGGCGGGGCAGTAAACTACGGTATCGAACACGAAAATGCGTATTGATTTTTTCGAACCTGATCAGGC
>JAQGCX010000274.1:0-19689 GCA_034700205.1 Plectus parietinus
AGCGAGATGATGTCGGCGGCAGCTGCAACTCGTCGTCATTCGATGAGTGTTGCACACATAGGTGAACAAGGCTCGCCATTACGTATTTGACATACATAATGAGCCAAAAAATTGACCAGAATCCGTCATACTTCACGAGCTTTTTTGAGCGGTAATTCAAACTTCAATACAAAATTTGAATTTTGCGCCCTAAATTGGCATAAATTTGGATAAATAGTATATTAGAGTACGGTAATGCTACAAAAGTCGACCCAGCATACGTCTAACCTTTCTGAGGTATATTTGCACAGAAAGATGCGCTTACATTTGACGGTCTCGCTCTGCATGGGGGTGGTGTGTTCGCGCACGAGCTTCTGCAGCGTCTTCACAAACGGCATCAGACACACCCGGTCGAGGTAGGAGGGATGCGCCGTGCACATCGCTTTCAGCAGCGTCATCGTCCCGAACAGACTCGCCACATTCGACCCCAGCATTCTGTAGCACAACAATATTCACTGTACGCACACTATTTGGGCAACCGGTCACTTACTTTTCGTAATTGATCAGCGAATCGTTGACGAACTTGGCGATGTACTGATTGAGCATTTCCAATTCGTCCAATCCGCCAGGCGAGCTCTTGGTCACAGACAGAAGTCGTGTAATCAGAGTGTATAGACTGCGCACAACGCTGCTATTCGGACAACTCAGGCAGCTGATGATACCGCGCTGGCACTGCTTGATCGTTGGAATCACATGCGCTTGAGGCTGAAAACAGCAGCAATGAGCATAGGTGTACCTGGGAAGGGGTTACCCCTCTCCAAATCGAGCTAAAAGTGGGCGGAATTTCCGATCCCTCTCGAAATTCGGCCCGGTTGGCCGAAGGCCGAAAGAAATTACGGTATTTTGGGCAAAAATTTGAATTTTTAAAATTAAGACCGTGATTTTACTCGCCCAAAAAGACCGTAATTTTGCCTAATTTGCATATGCAAATTTCCGACCCCCCACCTCAGACCCCAAGTACACCTATGACAATGAGCAAATCGCCCATCAGAATTAATTCAGCCATCGGTTTTACCAAAATGCCGACGAGGTAGGCGAGCACGTCGAGGCATATGTAGCTCTGGACAAAGTTCTGCTGCGTCTGATCACGGTAGGTCTGCGGGTCGGCGGTGGCCAACGCTTTCTCCATCCACGGTAATTTCACAGTCGCCACGTCGCCCCATATGTCCGCCTTGAGCGCCACCTTGAGCAGTTGCAAACTGCGCTTGTTCAGCGCTTCCACACTTGCCGCCTGACCGCCGCTGCTGCCACCAACCTGAACGAATACTATCGTAGAAAGACTCAAGAAACATTACGACCAGTGAAATCGCAAAAGTCAATCACATGCCAAACTTTTCAAAATTGCATGATTCTGCGTTAACAAGTGCAATGAGATAGTAAAACGCACGGCTTCGGGCACTTGCGCAGCCATTCTGACCAATATGTTGACGACTTGGTCAACGTAGAGTTTCTCAATCGGATTATTGTTCTCGGGCTGTTGTTGTTGCCAGGTGGACGGTTTCTTGTCGCCATTTTGCTGGTCGGCGGCGGCGGCGGCGGCCGCAGGTGGCGCTGGCGATTTGAGCAGTTGGGCAATTTCCGGATCAGTCACCGACTAAAAAGCGCATTCGCTATTGAGAATCCCTAGCCAGCAAGATGACAATACTCACAGTCGGTTGGTCACTCTGCTGACTCGTCTTCAATCGGTACAGTTCCCATTTGACGACCATTTCGCAAACGTCCACCGCCAACTTGCGATTTTCTACCGTACCCTAAATAGCTTGGGCTAGACTTAGGCTAAATCGACGTTAAAAGCTGTTGTGGAACTGACCTGCGACGTGACGAGCTTCTGTATTCCATTCATCAAGTACTGCGTCAGCTGGTGACGGACATGATAGTAGACCTTGTAGTGACGAACGATCACTTGCCTAAAATTGTCCTTTCAGAAATGCGAAACAACTCGGAACAAGTGATACAATAAGTGGAAGAGTTGTGCCGGGGTGTGACCCTCTTCGATGATTATTTTCTTGGCAAAGGTCATCAGCTGCAAGTAGCCGTCTTCCATGCGCAGCGGAACGGCCGGCGTCAGAATATTCAACGCTTGTCGAATTACGCCTCGGGGATCTTGTTGGTGCGCTTTGAGCAGACTGTGGAACACCTGGTAACGTATTAATTGTCTAAGGTGCACGCAAAGACGACGTCAATCGTCGAACACGAGACTCACTTGCAAGACTATCTTTCGATTGATGGCGAACTTGTCGATGATGTGGGCTATCAGAAGATGACCAGTGTACTTGGTGGTCGGGTCTTGCTGGCTGTTCTGCTGCAGACACGGCCAAGCAAACAGCATGAACGTGCGCAGACGCGAGCCTTGCTTCCTGCAATTATTGGTTCAGAGGACGCAGAGTAACTCTACTTGATCTTTACTCATGCGATTCAAGAGGTGCAACAAGCTGCAACACACACTAGCATATATGGGGACCCTGTGTGAGCCATGTCAATGACATAGGACAAACCCTAAATGTGCCCAGGATGGGCATTTTTGGCTAAATTCGTACTGGGGTTACGGTAGGATTACGGTATATGAATATGGTAAGAATACGGTAAGTAGTTGTCAGGATTCAGGACGGGGTCAAACCTTCCCGCATCTTTGCACATTACGCTTACTTGCTGCTGCTGTCGTGAATGTGTTGCGGAGCGAATTCGACGAAGAGACAGGACAGCTGGTAGAGCATGATGTGCAGGCCGTCGGGCAGCGGTCCCTTGCTCTTCTGGTTGTCAATCACGCGCGACACGAACAGCGACACCAGATTCTCGTTGTTCTGCTCGTCCGGCGCCGGCAGACTGCCAATCAGCTGAACACCCATTCCGTTCAACACCGACAACAATAGCAGTCTTCTCTGTTGCTAACCTTGTCGCCATCGCCGTGTTCCAACGAGAAAGCCAGACATGGCAGAATGACGTACTGTAGAATCTTGACTATGAGCGTCGGTCCACTTTTCGCGTAATCGCCGACAAACAAATCGACTGCTCGCTTGAACGCCAATCGTCGCCATTCCACCGTATACGTCTGCAGAGCAACACACTCTTCGAACATCAGAATACCAAAGAGTTGATCGCATACCGCTACAACTTCTGTCTCCAAAAACGATCGCACGAAGCTGAAATCGGTGCTCAGTCGACCGACAAAACACTGGCAAATGTCGAACAACAGATCGATGTCATTTGGATTGGTGCTGAAAATTGTACAGTACTATGCACGGCAGATAGTGAAAAACAAATAATCCTACCGAAAGTAGCGAAGCATGCACTTAACGGCGAGTTTCGGCGCTTCAAATTTGGCGTGATCGCTGGTTTCCTGAATGAAAACATAACTATACTACACTGTAAAATAGTTCAATCGCACATCAAAATTGAAGCACTAGATTTGTTTTAGTATGGGCAGCGGACGGAGATAGGTTACATACATAAATAAACGAGTAACGGACGGCGAGATACTACTAGTACAGCGGCGACTACAAAGATGATGAGAATCGGCCCTGCTTCGAGATCTTCTTGAACTCTTGAAGCAGGTGGTCGAAGTCGGGACGGCGCTCGGGCTCGCCGAAGCAGAGCAGCATGAGACGAGCGACGGCGTCGGGAGTGGTGTCGGGCGGCTCGAGACGCAGATTGTGCTTGCGCACCTTTTCGCGCACGTCGGCGGTCTTCGCCACGTCGTCGTAGGGACGCGTGCCACTGCTGAATACCTCGTATATAAGCACGCCGAAGCTCCACACGTCCGTCTTGGTCGTGTAGGTGGCCCTGGAGAGCGTCTCGGGCGCCAACCAGCGCACGGGCACGTTCTCCATGTGCTGTTCGCGTTGCTCGGTCGTGTTCATCAGACTCAGTCCGAAGTCGCTGATCTTCACCTCGTCCTTCGCGCCGAGGAGACAATTGCGCGCCGCCAGGTCGCGGTGGATGACGCGCTGCTGCGAGAGGTACGCCATGCCGGCCGCCGCATCCTTCAAGTAGCGCAAGCACTGGGCGGTCGACACGTCCGCCACGTTGTGCAGACGGCTGAGCAGCGACCCGCCGGGCGCCAACTCCATCACGATCATGATGGGCGTGTCCTGCGCCGCGATGCCGAACAGTCTGACGATGTTCTTGTGCTTCAAGTGACGCATAAGATTCGCCTCTTTGAGAAAAGTGATGCGGTCTTTCTTGACAGTGGCGCTGGCCTGGTCGTTGAGGGTCTTGACGGCGACGTGCTTGTTGCGCGGGAAGAGAACGCCGATGAGGAGCAGTCCTTTCCAGACCTCGCCGAAGGCGCCTTTGCCGAGGCGCTCCTTGGGGGTGCCTAGGACGACACTCTCGTTGACGAGCTGCCAGTCCTTTCTCTTGACGCCGCGCTGGATGAGAATCTTGACAGGGGTATAATCCTGACGGTCATCCTCGAACACGGGAATCTTCTTGCGCTGATGGTACGCGATCAGGTCGGCCACCGTGTCAAAGCACAGCTTGTGCACGAAGTACCCGTTCGTCGTCGTCTGCTTCACGATCAAGTGGTACACCTTGTTCATCTTCACCTTTTGTTTCTCCTTTTTCTGTGTCTTCACACCCTTGACGCTCAGCACCAGTTTGCTGTCTCCGTCCACTTCCGTCTTGCGCACGATGAACTGTCCATTCCTTTTCAGCATCTCTTCCACCTCCTCGCGCGGCATCAGTCCGTGGAAGTACGACTGGTCCTCGAGCACGGCGCCGCCCGCCGCCTTCTGGCTCGCTATCCGTTGCAAGACCGACGTGGCCGACGCCGTCGTCGTCGACGACTTGGATAGACCGCTTGGCGGTTTCGACTGTTCGCTCATAACAGAAAATGCGAAATGAATGCTCAACTATTCATTATTCCTTTGACGTCATTGTCATTTCTACACACTGCTTCAAAGTGAGTTCAAAGTAATTTAATAATTTGTTTGCGACCATTTTTGATGGCAACGGAGATAAACGACCTATGAGTTGTTCCGGTAATTGGAAACGTACGGATTTGTAGCGAGCCTTGAACTTGTCGTCATTCCAGAGCGATCGAATGCGATTGATCAGATGCTGATTCTTCGGTATCCACTCGGAATCCCGTTTGCTCAACGCCGATACTGCGCGCAGTGCCAATACTTCCAGCACCGACAGGGGGACTTCGGACGCCATCGATTGGTTGTTCGCCTGAACCGAAAGACATCGGTACTAGGTCAACTTCTAACAAATAGCACACCATTGTTTGACCATTCAGCAAATTGTTGATAAACGAAGCGTCGTCCGTCAGAATTTGTCGCAGCGGACCACCTTCTTCTTGCTTGATCAGCCACTACAAAGCAGACACACCGATTCAGTTTTAGAAAGGGACGAATGGGAGTGTAGTCAACGGATTTTCTCAACACGAAATCTGAACTTACGAGGAACAATCCGCGACACGCTTCGATGCGAACATTGCTCTCCTGGACCAGAAAGTGAATCGTTTCCAATGGATACCGAATCAGGTACCGAAGTAGAGGCATGCGCCAGTTGATCCCAGGCTAAGATATCGCGATTATGGATGAGCTACAAATGTAGGAGGACGACGGTACCTCAAGATTGAGTTGCGACTCGGCTTTGGTGATCATGGGGATGACGACGTCGATGAAACGGGCCGAGGCGGCCGGCGTTTCGTGCAGAATTTCGAGTACTATCTCGCACGCTTTTATCTCATCCGTCGTTTTCGCCGTCCCTTGTTGCACCAGCGCACTCTCCACCCACTTCTTAAGGTGCACCTTCAAAAGCAGCGGCATTCGCAATGTACATGTTCATAGGTGCCCTTGGGCTGGCTAGCTGGCATATATGGCTGGCCCCCTCAAACCGGTTTAAAGTGGGCGGAGTTTTGCGATCCCCCTCGAAAATCGGCCGAAGACCGAAAAAAATACGGCATTTTGGGCTAAAAATTTAACTTTTGAATTCCTGCGCAAAAATACGGTAATTTTGCCTAACTTGCATATGCAAATATACGACTCCCCTCGAATTTTGGACCCTAGTACTTGCGACCGCCCTCCAACCTCGGACCCCAAGGGCGCCTACGTACATGCCAATTGATTTGTCAGCGCAATTGCGGGTAGAAGAACATTTCTTTTGGCATACGTAAATGAGAAAAATGCAAAACACTGTGCAATTGACTGTACCAGAATTTGGTCGCAAAACTTTTCATTGAAAGTGTTTGGAGACAGTCGAGTGAGATAGAGAAGTCGTTTGACGACGTTCAGACTGAGAGTTTTGTACTCGCTCAGGTTGAGCAGCACAGGTCGCATCTCGGCGTGGAGCACATTTCTTTCCATCGGCACTCGCTTCATGGCCTGCAAACCGCGAGATGGATCAGAGCAGCTACTTCTAACTGACCATTCGCAGGGCGGCGAACGCTTCATCCTGTAGTTTTGCATGTCCGTGCGTCAAAGCCTTGAGTGCAGTGAGAAAGAGCTGCTGGCGATCGGTGATGGTGCGTATCTCGTCTTCGCCGTCGTCGCCGGCGTTCGTTTCCATCTCGACCGTCACCGGTTGGATGGCCGCAATGTAGCAGGCGACCGCCGCGCCTGTAATCACCAACTCGTCACCAACAATTATCAAATAAGCAACGTACGAATGGCGGTGCACTTGAGCGCGATCAAGTCGGTGTTGCTGGTCGACGTCATGCCCACCGACGACTTGTACGTCGGCAACTTCTCCAACACCGACTCATCCGTCTTACACAGTTTTATCAACTGCAACGCAACATACGGTCAACACTCAACCAGATGGCGATCTCGACTTACTGCATCGGCGAAACACTTTTGACTGTCGTCTTCCAAATCGAATGTGAATAGAAGCGGATCCAAAGTGTGCAGGTAAGCAAAGGCGTCCTGAAGTATTCTCGTACATTGCAAAGTGCGTTCATAGGTAGAGCGATACCATGAATCCGATTTGGCTGGCCATGGACATCGCAGAAAAATCACGTTGACCGTGATCAAGAAAGTCGTTCAGCTCTTTCTTCACCAGCGACAGGACACTAATTATCGTTTCCCCTGTCAACGTCGCCAACTGCTCGACCACAGACACGCACTGAACAATTTTCGTTCAAATTTCGAGATCAATTTTGCACACACTAACTTGTTGACGCAGAAACTGGTCGGGCGAGTCCAGATGACGAACAATTTGGACAAGGATCGATGCGACAAGACGTTTTTTTTCTTCGCCAGTAAAATCGCTGTCTTTGAAGCAGGTCTTCAAGAGCAGTTCGACGCCGTGCACGGCCATGTCCAGCGCCCCGCTCGACACCTCGTCGGACAGACCGATCATCACTTCTAAGTAGGCGCAGAGAATGGAGACGGCGTTCTCCTGCGCCAGCGACTTGGGGAAGTTCTCGAGAAAGTACTGCAAGCCGGTACAGCCGCCCAGACGAGCGTACCACGCGTGTCGGAAGCAGAGGGCGCACAACGAGTCCAGCATGTACCGGAACAGGGGCAGCTTGCTCGCCTGCAACATCGAACGATCAGACGCGTTCCAGTCGCTTATTGTCAAAATTTTGCGAACGGTTAACCACTCATTGATGCTAATTAATACTATTGAATGTCGCGCCTGCTCAAAATCCAGAATTCATTTAATAGAATTTCAATATTTAGTATGATTAATATCCATTTCAACTAATGATCCCATAACAATATTAAACCTTTAATACAGATCAAAAATTCTGGGTTGATGGTGTTTTCTACAGAACTCTCTTTACCCAGTACAAAATGTTGACAATATTATTCTCTACCTTGTCGACCGAGCCGAACGCAGCAGTGGCCGTGTCTTTCATGAAGCGAAGCGCGACGATCGCGGAATGGCAGAAATCCTTGGAGCTGTCGGCCAATGCGTTCGCAATCGCATCGACCAACACGCCGCCATCCATGTGAGTTCGTTGTTCCTTTGCATCGCGACTGAACTCGCCGCCTGAAGCATCAACACTACCCAACATGTTCAAATGAAAAACATTGTGTCAAACCCAAACCAGTTTGCTCGAAAATTGCTTGTAGTGTCAGTTGACGAACGATAGCATTGAAGAAACTGAGCACTTCCGATCGTAAATCTTTGGCGACCACAGCAACTGAAATGAAACAATCAGTTTATCTCACAAATAAACTCAACTGTGCATACAGAAAACAGCAGTGAGCGCGTCGAGAAAAACTGCGCGCGATGCTTCGTCGGAGCAACGGAACATAGCACTGGCTTTGGGCGCTGTTGCACTAGTGTCAACGGCTTCCAGTCTGCAAAAGGCGATGGCGATTGAAAAAAAAGAAATAAAGATGGGGCAAGACGGACCGTGCGAGCAAGTGCTTGCTCAGGCGATCGTCTTCAAGAAAGCGCCGGTCGGATGGTTTAAAGGCGGCGAGCAACACCGCTTTCACGAACAACCAAGATTCTTTCCGCACAGCAGCTTCCGCCGAGTCCGAGCGCAGGTGCTCGATCGCCGACTTGATCGCGTCAGAAACGCTGATCTTCGCGACAACGGACCCTGCGGGCGGCGGATCCGCGGCCGGCACGGTGGTGGCCGTCTGCGTCATGTCGTGGTAGTCGACGACCAGCGCCGGTCCGCCCATTTCCGCGTCGGTGCGGAAGGCGAGCGTCTGCGGGTCGCTGAGCATCTTGCGATTCGACCCGCCGAACTTGCCCAGGATACGGAAAGCGATCAACGACGCCGCCTCGTCGCCCGTCGACCCCACCGTGTGCCACAGTCCGTGCATCAGCGCCGCTCGCACTGGCGCCATGTGCTCGTACAGGTACTCCGGCTGCAGATTGTCGACGCAGAGCTCAAGCGTACGCAAACCCTGAAATGATTGGTCATTGAAGGCCGGTTGAATTAATTCAAGCGAAAACAAAAATTGCATGGTAAGTGCCGGGCAGGGCCGTTGCATGGATACATGGCGCGACTGGGCTTTGTGGCGCCCCTTAGCGCCTTCGGGGCCCTTATGTCATTTTTTGAGATGGGTGCCTTCAGCTTTCCCTATTATAAGGAGTACCCTTACCTCATTTTTCAAAAAGTCATGGGATGGGACGGCCCTGGTGCCCGATTTCTTCAACTAAACCACAAAAAATCAAACCTGCTGAACGAGCGTCTGACTGCCATTGAGTGCGCACACCAGCGGATCCATCAGCAACGGAAGATACGGTAGCAATGAAGACAACCGAACGGGCACAGTAAGACACAATTCTACAAACAGTTCGCGCATCTGCTGCTTGTGCGAACCGCTCTGCAGACGATTCAACTCTAAAGCACAGTTCGTTTACGTTTAGATTCATCATAAGAAGCGAACGGACGTTGAAGCAATGATGGCAGAAGTGGCAGAAACTCCTGGTAGAGAAGATCGTGGCTTCCGCCACCGATAGAGCGAAACAGTGCGCGCAGAAGCAGAAAATAGTTGATCGGTTCTTTTCCTTTCAGTGCCAACTCCATCGATCGATGAACCATGCGGTGCAGATGCGGCTACAATGAAGAAAATGGAATAAATCCAACACATGCAATCGCCGAGCTCTAACCTTGAGCATCTGTTCGTTCTCGACGCAGCCTGTCGACTGCGAGCATGACACTGACGTAAATACGAGCTTGAACAGCTTCAGATACAGCACGGCGCGGTCGTTGCTCACTGAATTTGACAGCCATAATAATCATTGCACCAATCAACACAAAACCGACTGCAACACGAACCTCCCATCTCTGGCAACTTTTCCAATAGAAATTCGACGAGAATACTGCCGAACTTTGCCGATGTTAGAGGGTTGACCAAGAAGGAATTGCAGATTAATTGCAACGCGTAATTGCCAGCTATTCGATCGATCAGAAACTGAAAATAAAATACTGACTAAATAACTCCGAACCACAAATATGCTGCTGAATAAAAATGAGCATTGCAAATTTTAAAAAAGTGTGTTCGAAAAACGGACCTCAATATGCGTAGCAAAAATTTCCTTGAACGTCATTGGGTTGAGCATTGTGAACTGCAAAGGGATAACTGTCGTATTCACACAATCTCCACTGAAACTTACGACACTGGCGAAATGATCAAGCGCCTCCTTTTCCTCCTTCGATCGAACACTGGTCGTTCTGAAACTCTGTCATTTGCAGCAATCAAGAAATGAAAGAAGCAGCAGAGAACGTACGGATGCGATCGCTGGTATGTGCCTTGAGGCAATCCGGACGCCTGCATAATCGTGTAGATGTCCAAACACTGGATGCCATACCGCAAAAGCCGGAAGAACAGTTCGGTCTCTTTCTCGGGCGAAATCTTGGCACCGTCTAAAGATGAAAATTGGCGCTGCTGCCGATAAAGGAGAACGAACCGCCGGAAACACGAGCGTTGCCGATGCCCCAAATGGTGGTCTTTGCGCCGCCCACGAGCACTTTGACCAAACTGCGACAGTCATGCACAGACATGGGCGTAGCGACCACGCCCCAGTACACCGCCGTCACTTGACTGGCAGTCTAAATAAAGCACTTTTTACAACATGTCGAATTGGAATAAAGCAGAACTAATGGTAAAAGCGAACTGATGCGGTAATATCATATTGACCATTAGCCTACTATCGGAAATTTGGCGACCAGTCGGGGGGGGGGGGGTGTTTTGCTTCAGCATTGCAGCACATAAGTCGATAGTAGTATGTTTTGTGCTGCCTGAGCCGGTTCGAAAAAATCAATACATATGTTTTGTGTTGGATACCGTAGTTTACTGCCCCGCCTGGTCTCCGAGTTTCCGACTGTACCCTTGCAGCAGCTCCGGACGATTCATCGGATCCGCCTGGAACGGCGTCTTCGCTGTCGACAGTGGCAGTCTTTGGGTCGTCGGACGAATCTTCTTCGCGCTTTGTGTCCACTTCTGGCGATCCTTCCGATTCGCCGTCTTTTTCCACCGGCTCATTGCCTGCAATTATTTCCTTGCACTTCACAGTCATTTCAGTTTTCTTCGTTCAGATTTGGTAGGGTAAAAAAACGGCGGAACTTTATCACCGACTACAATCGCAATTGTCATTCAACAATTCAATCAGCACCATTCGTCTTGCCAGTGGCTTCTTCGCCGTTAGCAGCCGCGTGTTTTTCCATGATAGCAGGCAGATGTTGGACAGCAACAACTTTGAACTTGCGAATGAATACCTCGAGCATGTAGAACAGGAGCTCTCTGATCTGAAAGCTGACCATAACTGGAAATAATGAGAAAAAACAATATCTTTCCGAACCGACTGATCTGGATGACGTTCAGTGGAATTGACGATGCATTCGACCAAATTCAGCATTAACTTGCAGCACATGGCCTGCACGTAGGCGGGTAAGGTGGGGTCGTGAATACAACGGGAAAAAAGATGGACAGAACTGGCTAACGCCGGGTAGTTGAGCTGTTGACGCACGTGGTGAACCAAATCTGCCAACATGCTGAACACCAGTGGTCTGAAAATCAAACATTTTACTCATCATTTCTTTGACCGTTAAGAGCCTACTGTATAAAGCACCGTAACACCAGAATTTTGATATGCAATAGCATGCGACTTTTACTAGAAATCGATTTAAATCATACGAAGTAATGACGCTCAATACAATAAATTCTCGATTTTCACAGCGCGCGACATTTAATTAGGCTCTTCATAACATCCAAGTTTGAACGGCTTACTCAGTAGTAGCTTTGAGACCTCATCATGTACGGTACTTTGGTACATTGGACGCTTTGGTACTTAGTGAGACATCGGTGCTATGGGCGTTTTGGACAAAAGGATCGTGGCACCGATGTCTCAAGTACCAAAGCGTCCAATGTACCAAAGTACCGTACATGATGAGGTCTCGAAGCTATTACTGAGTAAGCCGTTGAAACTTAGGTGTTGTGAAGAGCCTAATTGAGAGGTGTTCGATCGATTTCTAGTTAACCGTTGGAAAAATTCTGACTATAAATACATCGCAGGGCGATATACCGTACCTCAAAGTCTCATTGGCCGTCCATCCACTGCCGATCATGAGATTCTCGTTGAACAACTTGGGCAAGTGCGGAACGAACTTGACGCGCAGCTCGGAGCCGAGCAAGTGTCGGGTCGCCATCAGCAGCTCGCGGCGTTGATGCGTCACTTCAGGCGGACAGTGCTCTAGCAATTGCATGATGCCTTGAACCAAAGAGCCCGAGTGCACTTGCACCATTTCCTGAATAATCAAATTGTTTGGCAGGACTGACCTTGCCGTACAAAAAATATCATCACAGCACGGCGATGTGCTGGATAAAGCGGGACAAGACCGGAAAACCCCGGTGGATACTGCCGAATAGTCAGACATAGCTAAATAATCTGACGAAACACAAAGTCGACGGGTTCAAAAAATTTGTATCTAACGTAACGATTTCCAGGAAATTTTACATGTGCAAAAAATGCAAAAAATCTGCTAGTGAGAGTCAAAGATTGCGCAGTTTTTTCACTTAAATTAGTCACGTTTAAGCCACTTTTACGACCTCTTAAACAATAAAATTTTCAGCAAATAGTTTGCTCACATGAAACATTCTTGTGAGAAATGCCAGAAAAGACAGCGCCTTGACTTGGGCGCTGAGAAACTCGATAAACAGCTCACGATTGAAGTTCGGGTGATTCCTAAAAACAAACAACGGTGTACAAAGACAACATAAATAAGTCAAAATGGTGCCAGTATTGTTACCGTTGATCACGGCTGGGGCAGAGATTGACCATGTTGAGAATGAGCGGAATGAAATCGGCGATGTCATTCTGCACGTTCGTCCGGTGGATTTGATAGAGCAACACGATCACTATCGGCAGCTCGGCCAGCACCTTCAAACTCTGGACGCCGCGTGGCAACAGAGTGTACTGAAATCAGAATGGTTGAATAGCTTGTGGCATTGTGAAAATTAGATGTGGTTGGTGCACCGGGACCGGGACCGAGGTTATTTTCGTGTACCGATTACTGGACCGGGACTGATTGTTTGGTTAAATCGGTCCCTAGACCGGGACCGGGACCGGGACCGAAATTGTCGGTGCACCGGGACCTAGGTCATTTTCGTGTACCGATTACTGGACCGGGACCGAAATTGTCGGTGCACCGACTAACTGGATCGGGACCGGGACCGATTAAATGAAAATTGGCTGGACCGGGACCGATTCCGATCTGGACCGATGCATCTATAGTGAAAATGCGATCGTACCACGACGGGACTGCCATCCGGATGTTTCTGTTCTGTCTGAATGGGACTGACGCAGAATGCCTGGGAGAGTGCTTGCTCAATGTGCAGTTCCTGAATCTCGTTCACACGAATATTGCGACGCGGCTCGAATATATTCGGCAGCAATTGCGGAAGATCGCGGTAAAGACCCTTGCAGAAATGAAGAAACTGTTGCACCTGAAATAACGGGTTACTCAAAATTCCATCGATCACAACCAGATAAGAAACTCATTCAAAGATATTCGAAATAAATTTATTAGATGAAAAAAATCAATTTTGGACAATAAAAAAGGGTCAATAGTCGAACATTATCGGCTAAAAAAAATTAGCCGCTATAATAAACTGCTTTCTTACGAAGCTATTTTGTATTTTTACAGATAATGACAGTAAGAAAAACAAACCTCGATAGAGAATTGCGGTCGAAACTGTTTTTGGTGCTCGGTGACGATTTTGAGCGCAATCATCACGTTCTCTTCATTTTCCGTTTGGATAATCTTGAACATCTGTTGCTGAATTGCCTTGCCATATTGTTTCAAATAATCGTTGCAGGGCATTCGATTCGTCATTTCCAACATCAATTTTCGCAGTTGCTGAAATGTCACCCTTCATTTGTCACAAAAGCATTTCTAACAGTCATATAGCAGACAGTTAAAAATCATATTCAATAAATTGCTCAAGTAAAAATACGAAATGGAGATGGGATGCATGCAGTTTTTGGTTTTTGAAGTATGCGGTCTTTTATTTGCGCAATACAAAAGAATAACTGACATTGTACGCAAACTCAATATACCTGTGTATTGTTTTCGCCTATGAATTGAGGCACAGTCTCATTGAATAACTTGAGAAATGCGCGTATCAAACTGTCCATCAGTGGCGGATAAGCAGCAGTGGGTGCAAGGGCTTCGAAGTGATTGCTTATTTCTTGCAGAGCTTTCAGTTTCAAATCGTCGCCTGAAACAGATTCACTGTCGAACTGAAACAGCAAAAAAAAGTCGAATCCGCACGTTGAGCCGAGTCTGTGAGGGTCTTCATGAGAACGTCGAGCTGGTTGAGGATGGGCAGATTAGTGACACTTGCAGCAGCTGACACCCCCTTTGCCAGCGATTGCTGCTGAGCAAACGAAAACGGACCCGTGCCCGCCATTCTTCTCCGTCTCTTGGTGGTACCTCCGGTGTTTCCGTTTCGATTGGTCGACTTTTTGCTTCTTTTTCAGACGAACATTTCAAACAAAAAATCCGAAAAGAACGAATGATCGAATATATGAATGTTGAAGAAAAGAATTTTCCCGGTTCCGAACACTCGACTTCGTCGTTCCACTGATTTTTAGCTCGATCATTTGGTTCGCAACGCACACACCAGGCACTGCTTCGAAGGGACTGATCAGGTGTGTATCGGTGCAGGACTCAAACACAAGTTTAAGTAGCTCATATACGGATTTGCAAGGAAGTGTGGTACTGGTATCCGTCAACTTTTTATTGCTCACCAGTCGCCAATTCGGAAAGTTTCTGGTTTGGCTATCGTAGGCCATTTGATCCGGAAGCCATAGACTAGGTTTATTCCGGCAGTAAACAGCAAATTTTTGTTTTTGATTATAAGTCTGGCAACCATTGGATCGCTGGAAATCCGTAGATCCTTCATATGTACTGTTGTTTCTTTGCAATTGTTGCGAAGATTGTCAATCGGCGAATGCATGATCTCCCTTGTGTACAATGCCACGTCTCTTACATTAGTCCCTTTCTTTCGACAAAGTGTACGTCAGTTTTTGTGGAGGCCTAACCGTCGTGGGAACCAATGCAACTGTTAAGATTTTGTGTGAACACGAATGTAACGCTGTGTGATACCAAACAATTCGATTAGCTTTATGTGCAGCGGTAGGCATGTTAATCCACGTGTTGCTTCTGCTCAGTGTCCAGTTCCAACTCGGTGAGTGAATGAACGACCGCTGTTTCGCGACGAGTTTGTTTCAGCTTACGCAACGAGTTCGATAGGAACGCAATTTGTCGCTGCGCTTTTTCCCAACATCGGCACGGAAAATTTGAAGCTGTCGAAAGCAACAATTACCCCTGTGTGGTACTTGATTTTGAGCAATGACAACAACGCCGCTGCGACCGTGCATGTCAGCTCACCATATGCACGTTTTGGCAGTGCATTCACGTTGACTGTGCAAGCACACAACACTCTGCGGGTATTGTATTCGAGAAGTTTCAACGGACAATAAAAAGAAAACCGTTTAGTATCCGCTAGATATTACTGGACTGCCGATCAGTGAGAAGGATGGCGAATACGTGTCGGACAGCAAAGGGGTTCTGCTCAATTCGTCGCAGCCCATCTCGTTCACTGTGTTTAGTGAAGGCGTGGGTGAATCGGACGCCTACACAATCCTGCCCATTCCGTTGCTCGGCACCAGCTACTACACAGTCGTTAGTGGGTCTCCTTTTCAAAACAACATCTACACGATCATCGCCGCTCAAGACCAAACCAATGTGATCGTGAATGGACGAGCAATGCGCCTCAGTCAGGCGCAAACGCTCAGCTTCGCTTCGAAAGAAATGCCATCGGGGATCTTCGTGAGCTCGGATAAGCCAGTGGCCGTGATATCGGGCTGTATTTGCGGTCAAGACACAACGGGTAATGGTTGCGGCATGGAGACGACGATGTTGCTGCCAACGACCGCCTGGGGCACGATGTTCCCACTTGTTCCCTTCACGAATCCCGACCCTGGCCAGCCCAACAGACAGCTGTACCGCGTTGTCGCTTCGCAAATGACCACCGTCTCTGTTAATGGCCAAGTGCAAGGCACTTTGGAGGCAGGGGGTTCGCTTGACATTCGCAACAATGGCGTGGCAGCAATACTCACTTCAACAAAGCCGGTGCAAGTAATTCAAGTCGGACGTGGAAAACCGTTTGATTGGCAAGATAACTATTGTCCCGGTGATGAGTTCTTCCTCCTCGTTCCATCGCCGACGCATTTTGTTTCTGGAACCGTTCGTTTCTATCCGACCAACTACTTTCAAGGGTCTTTCACTAATCTGCACTATGTTCGGATTGTGACCAATTCGACCAATATCGGACATATTCAGCTCGACGGAGTGCTTATCAGTGCGCTAAAGTATGTTCGAATCGGCACCAGTACGATGTACTACTACGACGCGCCCATATCGCTCTATCAGCACGTTGTCATTGGCAATAATGGAGCGACATTTACCGTCGCTTCTTACTCGTATGCATGGGCTTCGGGGGCTGGCTACATCCCTGTAATAAACGTGTAGGCATTTTCATAAAGTGGTTATTTCGCTACGTCATTGTCATTTTTTGCTCGCTCTTATTGCCTGCGAAGTTGTCGAAGTCGGCAGAGTAAATTTTCTGTGCATACGGTAGTGTGCAAGCATGCAGTTTGTATTACCGCAAAATACGCCTTTCACTGACAGGGTACAGGGCTGCGTGCAATGCATGAGGACTTGCAAAAGTTGATCCACCGAACGCAACATCAAGATCAACAACGGCTGATTCCGACAACAAGCAGCTCTTTGAGCAACTTTTTAGAAGAAAAAACAGCCGATTGTTGTGCAATTCTTCTTGTTACTGTTGATGCGCGAAAATTATTTGAAACTTCTGCTGAGGGAAAAGCGACTTCAAAATGATCGATGATGGGGAAGAGTGGCGGTCGACCGGGTCGACTGAAGTGATGGTGTTTCGGCCGACGATGGAGGAGTTCCGCGACTTCCCCGGCTACATCGCGACCATCGAGAAGCAGGGCGCTCATCTGAAATGCGGCATCGCTAAGGTCCGCTCGGTTGCTGTTTGTCTTTGTTGTGCGCGGATTGGGATTGCAAAATGCAAATTTGACTATGAAATAGAAGCCCCTGCCCTAGGGTTGCCAGAAATCCAAACGTCAAAAAGAGTACATTTTGGTGTTCTTAGCTGTAATTCCGTAAAAGAGCTTACTTCTCCCTTTGAATTTTTTTGTTTGGGTGTCGGAAAGTCAATTGTATCTTGTGCTTAATCCAATTTTGACCCCTCCAAAAAAGTACCCTGAGCCGCCTGTGGCGTAGGATTTTTGGACCCACCAAGCGTTTCACCCTACTTTGCGCGCTTTGCACGCCTGACAATCTTGCGGCGCTGGCAACTGTGCTAATTTGCCAGCCTTGCTCAGACCTCATCATCTTTTGCAATTTGTCGTTCACTTTCAGGTGATTCCTCCCCCTGAATGGCATCCGCGACCGAGCCGGAAGGGGGACTACAGTGACATCGACTCGTTCGTCATTCAAAGTCCAGTCAAGGAGCGATTCGTGGGCCAAAGCGGCTGCTACACCAAATACAACACAGTGTATAAGAAGTCGCTGACGGTGGCCGAATACAGCCAGTTGGCTAACAGTGCCAAGTTTCTACCGCCCAAAGTCAACCTCAAGGACCTCGAGCGGTTTGCTTTCTTTGGTTTTCTATTGCAACGCAATAATTCTGTATTTTCGTTGCAGACATTACTGGAGAAACTTGTTATTCCACGAGCCGATTTATGGCGCCGACACTCCTGGCTCTATCTACGACAACGGCATCAAGGAGTGGAACATCAACCGTCTCGGAACTATTCTCGATCTGCTAGAGGATGAGTGCAATGTGCGTATGTGCGCTGTGTTTCAAATGGTTTTCATCACAGTGCATTCTTAATTGCGTTCAGTCAGTACTCGTTCTTGATTGGTTCGTTTCAGGTTGAGATTCAGGGCGTCAACACTGCTTACCTGTATTTCGGGATGTGGAAGACGACGTTTCCATGGCACGTCGAGGACATGGACCTGTATTCGATCAACTACTTGCACTACGGCGCACCAAAGGTATGCTGTCACATGATCTAATGTCACTGTCATTCGCCCCATTGCGATTGATCGTCACTGTGCTTTTTACAGTTCTGGTATGGAATTCCGGCGACCGCCGCCGAGCGATTCGAAGGATTGTCGGCGCAGTTCTTTTCACAATCGTCGGCAGAGTGCAAGGCGTTTCTTCGGCACAAGATGCACTTGGTGTCGCCGTTTCTGCTCAAGTCGCACAATATCCAGTTCGGCTCCATGGTTCAGCGCGCCGGCGAGTTCATGATCACTTTCCCTCGAGTATGTTGGTGGATCAGATTGATCAGATTAACAAGCACTACTTCAGGGCTATCATGCCGGATTCAACACAGGCTATAACTGCGCCGAATCGACCAACTTCGCGTCTGAACGATGGATCGATTACGGTTTGTAATTTTTAGCTTCACGCAATATTTCCCAACAAAAAAATCTACTCCTGTCATTATTGCAAGTGTACGGGAACGATACGCCACGCCACTGTAATTTAATTACGCTCATACAACCTCTTATTTTTTGACTTAGGCTTAGGTTTAGTTAGCAGTGTACATGCTAGCCTAAGCCACCATCACCCTCTAAGCCACCTTTTTAACTCTCTAAGCCACCGAAAAATGCTTAGGATTACATATCCCCCCTGAACCACCGTGACGTATCGATTACGTAGCATTGCATGACGCAAATTTCAGGAAAGAAGGCGACGTTGTGCACGTGCAGGGACGACACTGTGCGAGTGGACATGACGCCATTCATGCGCAAGTACCGACCCAAAGAGTTCGACGCCTGGCATCAGTACTGGTACGGCGAACGATTGGCGCCACCAACGAAAAGTAGTGCTCGTCTGCCATCGATCATTACTGATCCAGTTGCATCTTAGGCTGTCGTTCGAAACGACATCCGATCTCACATGACAAGAGCGGCAGAAAGTCCACTAAGTCGTCGTCGTCTTGCGAGAAGCGGAGAAAAATTGATAAGGACGAAAGTAATGCGCTTCGCTTTCATTTCTTGGCTGAACAGCGATGAGTGAGCGAGAGGAAATATATATTTTTACCTGAGAGAGACAGTCTTCTTGCAGTTGGCTAACTCTGATAATAGTAGTTCTTACTTGAAGGTTCAGACGGCGACGGTAGCATGGAGCAGCTGGCTGCGAGCACGAGTGAATTGAGCGACGACTGGTCGCGTCCATTAGAGAAGCTGTGGATCTGGCGATTCGCCGACTTCGAAGCAGAATGCGAATTCAACCGCACGATGGCGCTGGAAGAGCCGCACTGCGCTGTCTGCCAATACTTCGTTCCCCGGTCGTTGTGCAAGAAAATTGAACGCATACCCAAATGGTCAGTTTCGAGTTTCACTTTGTAATATTGTTATTTTGCATTCACTTCGTCACTGAGTTAAAAGTATGTATGCAGATAAGGAAAAGTGCATCCACGCGATTGAGACAAAAGACGCATCAATTGATGCTCTCTCTAATGAGCCTCAGTGTTGCGTCGCTGGTTAGTCGAGTGTGAAGTAGCTCCACACAAAACATAGCACACTCGGCTGCGCTCGCTTTTCCAATTAGGCTCTTCACAGACCAAAGTTTGAACGCCAAACTCAGTAGTAGCTTCGAGACATAACTCATGTACGGTACT
>JAQGCX010000275.1:0-19688 GCA_034700205.1 Plectus parietinus
TCTCAGTCGGAGAACAATTGGTAAAATTTTCATCTTATTTGGTTCAATTTTGCAAAAGTTATTCAAAAACAAAATCGTCTTGGGACTTTCCGCCCACCCTGTAATAGCACAGGGGTAAAAGGGGGTTGAAATAATAGTAGCACAGTGGTACTATTTCTGAAAATACGGTAATGGGTTTCAGGGTCGTCGCGTCGAGCTTATCGTGGTCAATGCTGTGCGGTCGCACTTGGAGTCCGAGGATGTACGCTTCGACGAGCTGACGGAGTTGACGAATGCGTACGCCGTCATCACCGAGAAAGCGGTATGGCGCCGACCACTGTTTGTTGCTTAGGACGCATGTACCATTGCAGGAGGTGACCACGGCGACGCTCAGTCCGGACGCGACGGCTTTGGCGTTAGGCAGTGTGGACGGGAACGTTCGCTTCTATATATTGGAGAACCTGGACGAAGTTCGCTTTGCTCACAGTTGGCAGCCGCACGGCGGCAAACCGGTGGATGCAGTCGTCTTCCTCGATAATTTAAAGGATAAACCGCAGTAGGTGGTGTGCGAATAGCCCAAGTCTACGTTACATGTGCTTCAGAGAACAGTTCTGGAAGTTTGCTCTGACGGCGGCGGATGGATGTCGCGAGCTGCGACTGTGGAACTGCGAGAACTGGAAATGCGTGGGGGTGTTGCGCGTGGAACCGCCGCCGCTGCGTGAGGACGGCTGGGATCTGCTTCTGTACGTCGACGTATCCGCCGAGTTCGTCTTTCTCTCCGATCTGGATCGCAATGTAAGCAACTACTTCTGGCACTTGTTCGTAGAGCGAATCGATCAATTGCAGGCGCTTTACTGCATCGAACTGGTCGCGGACGCAGCTGGTGTGCTCCGTTTCGCCTCGTTCAACGATTTCCCATTGTGCCTCCCACTTTTGGACTTGGCACCCGTGAAAGTGCAACGGAAGATGATGCGACCTTTCTCTCCTGCCGGTGGTGCGTTTCATTCTCCTTCACTCATTCAGCTACAATAGGCAACTTTAATTCCCTACAGTTCATGTTCTTTATTCGACGAACAACAACAAAGAAACCTCTTTTATTATCGCAATGTGCACAAAATAATGAACATCTGTGAGTAACCGATTTCAGATGGTTCTGCAGAAACGGGAGACGATAGTACGATAGGGGTTCATGCCGATATGATCGCGATCAATCACCGGTGGGTTTCTTGGAATCAACGGCGTCAGTGTGTAATGTGATTGCAGATCGATGCTCGAGTTGGAGATTCGTTTCGAGTCGACGGCGCTCGAGTCGCCTTCCGACGTGTTGGGCGAGGACAATGGACGAATCGTGAATGTGACTCAGGACGACACGGTCGGCAGTGGCTTTCACGACATGCTGTCGGACGTGTCCGGTCCCGCCGGCGCCAGCATCACCGGCACCTCCATCGACATTCACACTTTGTTCGGATCCGCTCCCAAGCTGAGAACCTCTGTCGCCGCCGCCGCCCGAGAGTAAGTCACTTTTTTTCTTGGCTGATTCAAAATTTTACCGCAACATAAATTTATTCAATTATGCTCGTTTGAACCTATTTTCTTTCTTCTTAGTAAGACAAAAAGTGTTCATGGCGGACCAAGACTTATTTTAGATAGTTATTGCGTTCATCATGGTATTGTTTCGTCAATATTTAGCTTTTGTTACAGAACCGAAGCTGGTCGAAAGACATCGGACTGCAAGCGCACAAGTCCAGACAGTCAGGAAGTGCGCAGTATACTGGAACATGCGCCCGTTGTGGTCGATGACGAACACGACGGCGACGATGAGGACGAAGATGACGTCGAAGACGAAGAAGTGGAAGATGAGCACCGTCCTGATACGCCAGTTGCCCACACGCTGGCCGCCGAGGGTCTGTATAGTTCCGCCAGTTGTTGTTTCCATTGTTGCTGGTATTTAGACGACGAAGGCAATTGGGCGCCAAACGTGATGGACTCTGTGGACGCCAAAGACCCCCATGTAATCAACCATTTAGTGGATGCAGTGAACAAGGTGTGAATAAAATTGGGCGACAGTGTAAATATTGTTTGTTTGAGATGTCGATGGAGTTGGAACGACTGGCGAGCCACAGCGACCGACAGCACACTGAATTCGACCGAATACGCAGTGCCGACGAGCGTCTGGTGCAGCGATTGGTCGATGCGCAGAGTAACTACCCAATTCTATAAGTATCTGGCCCATGTCCTCTTCTTTCCAGAGCAAGCCATGGACGAGCATTGGCAACTGTTCCGTCCGCAGCACGACTCCACCCACGAACGAGATCAGATCCTCGCCGACACCGTCCGCCGTCTCGAACCCTCCCTCAAGGCCGAACTCAGTCGATGCGTTGTGGCCACGCTGGGCGCCACCAAAGACGCCATAGAGAGCGACCTTGCCGACAAAGTCGCCGCCAGTGACGCCCTACTGCGCGAATCCATGGTCAAACTCGCCAAGTCCAAGGTGATTTGTATTTTTAAATATTTTTTTGATTCACACGACAGTTTTCAGACGGTGGCCGAGACGTTTGGCAGGTCGGTGGCCGAGTCGGTGTCTCAGCAAGTGGCGGTCGCGTACAACGACGCCGTGCGCACCACCGTCGTGCCCTCGTTCGACGCACTCACACGATCTCTCTTCGAGCAGCTTAACGAAACCTTCCGCAAGGGCGTGAAGGAGTGTACGTCCTCCTGTTGACACATCCACTATTCAAATCGCGGCGGTTTAGACGTGGAACAACTCGAGCGACAGACGCGCACTGTGCGCGAGACCAACGACGAGTGGAAGAGTCAGGTGATGAACCATCTCACCAACGTCACCGACCAGATGCGCGCCATGCTCGAGCGTCACATCAACTCGCTCACCGCCTCCTTGCAGTCGCACATGGACAAACAGATTCAGGGTGTTGCGAAGCGGTAAATAACAGTTCTTTGCAATTTACGAAAAAACGATGAGCCTGACATTGGGCCGTTTGCAGCCTGCAAGATTCGGTTGTGGAAAGTGTGCGAACACTGGTGCGCGAAGAGACCAACCGGGCGGTGAGCGAGAACCAGCAGAGTCTGAACGAGAGTCTCGCTCGCATCTACCGGTCCCAGGCTGGCACGCCCGTATCCACCGCCGGCGCCGTCGACCGTCAGGCCATCTTCAAAGATCTGCTCCAACGACTCCAAGCGCGAGACTTTAACGGCGCTTTCGAACACGTGCGTCACCGTCTTTGATGGCTCCGTCACGTGTCTGTGTGTAGGCGTTGTCCGCGTGCGACCTGAGCGCCGTCGTGTTCGTCTGCACCAAGGTGGACGCCAAGCAGCTATTTGCGCGCGAACCGTGTCCGCTCAAGCAGCCGATCGTCCTGTCGCTTCTGCAGCAGCTGAGCGCCGATCTGACGACACACACGGAATTGAAGCTCAAGTGAGTTGTCGTACTCGGTCAGACATGCGCAAGAGGGGGTGATATCACCCCCCCAAGGGTCCAGATATCCTGGATCTTAAAACGGCCGGGGATGATAAAATGTTTCGCCATATAGTGGCGAAAAAACTTTTTTGAACAAGCACCGGATAGGATCACCCCCCGGGCGCCGGCGGGGGGGGGGTAATATCACCCCCAGCCGAAAATTTTTGGTACTAAATCACCCCTCGAACCGTGCTCATGTTTGCGCTCGGCTGTCACTGATTGGACTGTTGCGTTCAGGTATGTGGAAGAGGCGTTGATGTCGATCGACGTGAAGAACCCGGAAGTGATTCCGCATCTGCAGACGGTGCTTTCGCAGACTCACGACTCCATTAACAGTGCGTCCGCTTGTTCAATTTTCTTTGACGAAGATGCGACATTGCTGCTTTCAGATTTTTTGCGCACCAACCCGAGCACGCCGTTTCAGCGTCAGGCGAAAATGTTCCTTCTGACAATCAAGTCGCTCGCGAGTCAGTGAGCGAATGCGGACATTTTCAATTGATTGCATTCGACAAACACTTATTAATTATGTAACCATTTTTGTTGTGAGACTGAACATAATTTTCGTCACGGAATTGTTCTTTTTCTGTGTAGATTAGGACACTCGGTCGGGTATTTGTCGATGTTGCGATGCGTCGAAGAAGATGGCAGATTACACAGAGAGAGCTGATTTTAGATGCCGAGAGCTGCTGGAGCTCTTTTCTCTTTCCTTAGCACTGAGCATTGTTTTCTGTTCTCCCAAATCGTGCGTCACTATTTGCGCTCTGATTTGTTGCTGTTGTATTGCGTTGCAGTTGCTCTTTGTTGTGTTGAGAATAAATATCTGCTAGACTAGAAAAGGGCGCTCGTATGCTTGTGACAAACAAAATGGAAGACATAGACCAGAGCGTTTGCTCTTCATCAGTGATGTTTATTTAAGGTTGTTGCCAGGTGTGCTCCTCCCAGGTAAAGGGTACTCTTCGGAAGGGGGGCGTACTCCTGCCAGAAACTGAACATAAGGGGGAACCACAGTGTTTTTAAATGTACTCCTGCCAAAAACTGAAAACATAAGTCAGAATGACAGTGTTTCAAAATGATGAACTAGACGATTTTGGAAATGTGGCAACCCTAGTGATGTTGGCGCACATTGCGCATCAGCGATTCATTGGTGGCGCGTGCGGTATCGTATCGCTGATGAATAGTCCAACGTCGACAGTGATTCCGTTGGTGAACGCCTGAACGGTCTCTCTGTCGCAGCTGTGTCTCCGGCCGTCGATTCGCAACGTTCGTTAACGACGATCGAATTGCGCAGGTCGGTTGTGATGACCGGGTTACCAGGGAGTGATGGGTGCCGGCTGGTGCGCCGCAGACTTGTATTAAAAGTGCGTGTGTCGTGGGGTTGACCCGGCCGCTCTCTGCACTGGGCGGCGGCGATGCGTTTGTTGAGTCTGGTTTACACCGACACGTGCAACACATTGATCAGACGCCGCCTTCCTGTGCCAACGCGCACATGCCCGCGGGCCTCTGACGTGTCTCTCATCGGGTCACCCGCACCAGCCCCTTTCCCATCGCACTCAGTCGTTCATTTGTTTCCGTCAATTCTCCTGTTCGGCGATTCTCTTCTTTGCACGCAGTCATGTTATCGGCCACCACACGTAAGCATCTGCCCAGTTTTCTGTCAGCTTTTCGTCAATTGCGAAAAGCAGAGGTGGGCAAGATTTGACCCCTAGGGGGGTGATTTAGTACCAAAAATTTTCGACCCAGGTGGGAATATCCCCCGGTGGCCTCCGTAACCCCATTCTATCCAGTGCTTGTCCAAAAAATTTTCGCCACCATGTGGCGAAAACGTTTCATCCTCCCCCGCCCTTTTTCCCGCCCCCGTGCCCATGTCTGGCGAAAAGACAAAAATCCTATCGAGCATTGAAAACTAAAACCACTTATTGACATGAATTTTTTGAGTGGACTCTTGTGAATGTGAATGTAATTTTGTTGCAGCGTCGTCGTGCGGTGTTTGTGCCCAACGGGTGGAGACAAATCGGTGGTCACAGTACGGAACGGACGCAGACATGGTGGTATGCGAATGGGTCATTTCCTTCTTTGCGCATCTGTTCACCGCCGTTGATCACAGGTGAAGAAAGTGGTGTGCGTCGGCGCCGGCTACGTGGGTGGTCCAACCTGCGCTATCATCGCGTCGCAATGTCCAGACATCCAAGTGACCGTTGTCGACATGAACAAGGAAAAAATCGACCAGTGGAATTCGGATCAACTGCCCATCTATGAAGTGCGCTTGCGTCAGTCTATGGAATGCAATCGCCCCTATATTTTCAGCCTGATCTGGACGAAATCGTCAAGACATGTCGCAATCGGAATCTGTTCTTCTCTACCGATATTGAAACTGCAATTCGTGAGGCGCAGCTCATATTCATTTCCGTTAATACTCCGACCAAGACGTACGGACTAGGAATAGTGGGTATTTTAATTGCATTTGCCCCTGACGGGTTTCTTCCGCTGCCAGGGTCGTGCTCCGGATCTCAAGTACGTCGAGTCCGTGGCGAGGACTATTGCCAAACACGCCGCCGGACCGAAAATCGTGGTGGAGAAGAGCACCGTGCCTGTGAAAGCTGCGCAAAGCATCGCTCAAATCCTCTCCGCCGCACAGCGGGACGACCCTAAGTTATCGTTCCAAGTGCGTAAACATTCCACATCGCAACGAAACATTTTCCTATGCGCGGCACATTGCAGGTTCTCAGCAATCCCGAGTTCCTGGCTGAAGGCACTGCGATTAGTGACCTGCGCAATCCCGACCGCGTACTCATTGGCGGCGACCAAACGGCCGAGGGTCTGGCCGCGATCGCCGAACTCGTCGCCATCTACGAACACTGGGTCCCTCGTGAGCGAATCATCACCACCAACACGTGGTCCTCTGAACTGACCAAATTGGTATGTACATTATGAGATCGCTTATTGTTGCTGTGCTGATGTGCACAAATGTCAATGTGAAATGTCAACTGCCGATCGTGTATGATTGCTGAAATGTCAGCAAACAGCGGATGATGTATCATTGCTGAAATTCGCCGTTTGAAGGTGGCAAACGCGTTGCTGGCGCAGCGCATCTCGAGCATCAACGCCGTGTCGGCTATTTGTGAGGCGACTGGCGCTGACGTTCGCGAAGTCGCTCACGCCGTCGGCACAGACTCACGAATCGGACCAAAGTTTCTTCAGGCGTCAGTCGGTACGTTTCCGTGTCTCCTGTAATCTTCGTTAGTACTGTAGTGTTATTCAAATGCTTCAGGTTTCGGCGGAAGCTGTTTTCAAAAGGACGTTCTCAATCTGGTCTATCTGTGCGAGTCGCTCAATCTAAAAGATGCGGCTGATTACTGGATGGGGGTAAGAAATAGAATAGTATTGTTCACCCGGAGCGGGAGATGAGTAAAAGCTCACTTGCTGCGGTGGTTGGCCGACTTAAAACACATGATGTGTTTATATTGTTGTTCAGGTGGTGAATATCAACAATTGGCAGCGCCGTCGATTTGCGGACAAGATCATTTGCGAAATGTTTAACACGTTGTCGGAGAAGCGGATTGCCATGTTCGGCTTTGCATTCAAGAAGAACACGGCCGACACGAGGTACGAACCGGGCAGCAGGTGCGCGCTCACACACTTTGCTTGCTCGTTCATGCACGCTGGTTTTCACTGTGTGGTTGGGGTTCGCATGCGTGGTTCTGTGGTGGTCTGGCCAGCTCATGTCGCATGTGCAACGATCGTTCAGGGAGTCTTCGAGTATCTACGTCGCGAAACATCTGCTCGACGAAAGTGCGCATTTGTGCATCTACGACCCCAAAGTCCCCGCCGAACACATGCTGTCCGAACTGAGGAACGTCTCCGGGAATGAACGAGGCAAGCAATGCTCCCTGGTCATTATAACCAGTGTTGTCTCAGTATACTACCGACTTAGCCAGTGAAGTAGGAACCTGATTATCTTTTGCTTGTCACCTAGGTGATGAACTCATCACCTAGGTAACAAGTTCATCACCTAGGTTACAAGCAAAAGATAACCAGGTTCCTACTTCATTGGCTAAGTCGGTAGTATACGAAACAACACGGATTATAACAATAACACGATGGTTGCAGTGGAAAAGCAAGTGTTCGTGTTCACCGATCCGTACTCGGCAGCGAAAAATGCGCACGCGATCGTCATCATGACGGAATGGGACGAGTTCAAGGTGCGAGTATGCTTTCCTTTTTAAGCGTCCAAATATAACTTCAGGAATTGGACTACGCGCGCTTGCATGCGTCGATGATGAAGCCGGCGTCGCTGTTCGACGGCCGTGTCATGCTCGACCACAGCAAACTGGTAGAAATCGGCTTTTACGTCCATTCGATCGGCGTCAAGTGCTCTCGTCCCATTGCGCATTCGTCCCGTGGACCCGTCTGATGGTCGACGTTTTCTTTCGAAATTTCCATTAGGGATACGCTAATGGTGTCGCCGGTGGCTTGAGAGCTGTTCTATGCAGACGTATCCGTGAACGACGCCTTAATTATCTGTTTCGGTAACTTGATTGTTTCACGCGATTCTTCTCATCGTTCCACTGTGTGTGTTTCATAGACTTGCCGTTTGCTTCTTGTCACTTTTATATGCTTGTGCCTTCATTTCTGACATATTTTACTCCACGTCATTACACGATGTTCATTTTGCCAAAGGTTTCACGTTCTTTTCACCTTGTCACACTTTTTCGCATTTCTTCTTCACAATACGTCCGACTTCTTTATATTCTGAGCGTTCTGTTTGGTTTGGTCATCTTGATTCTTGATGCGAAGAAGTTGTCACAGATAAACAGCTTTATCGGTGCACATTCGCATTGCTGCTGTTGAGCGAATGCGTCGATTTCCCGCGCGAAAACGGCGGTACCGTATGAACAACTGGTCCATTCGCTGCCAACTTTGAATGAATACCATTACGTTCGAGAGAAAGCAAACATGAGTGTATATTATATTACCGAGCCGAACATTTTATTACAGGTGCTGATTGATGGCGGGATTTGGGGCGTTGCTGACTCTTTCGGTCTAGTGAATCAGCTAAAATCTGGCTATTGCAGTTGAGCTGCTTCATTTCTGCTAGTTCGGTCGTTGATAGCGAAGACCGACACGAAACAAATCGAACGGCGAACGAATGTGACGGTCGCCTGTGAAGACATCAGCAAGCAACCGGAAGCGAGCTGCTTTGTCTATCCGGAAGCGGAAAAATGTCCGACGTGAGTTTATGATGATCGTTTTTCAACTCACAGATTCGTTTTGTGCAGTCGGATCGACCGTCGCATGGCAGAGTCGCCAATCTTGTTGATCGTCTGAGCAAAGACTTGACCCATTCGGTCAAACCCGCTGACGTGTCGCTGCGCAAAGGTACGGCCGAGTTTCTCGTTCGTTTCTGTTTGCAATTGATGGCCGTGATAGGTGGAAAAAAGGTGGGCAAGGCGACTGTTCGCTTTTCGTACAATCCGACGCACGAAGACGAATTGACGTTGAATGTGGAAGATGTGATCGAAGTGCTGGACGAGGTGGAGGACGGATGGATGAAAGGACGTCTGAACGGCAAAGTCGGCGTCTTCCCCGTCAACTTCGTCAGCTTCGTCCCCAGCGAACGTATGCGAACTTGTCCATGTTCTCTCTGCGACATTGACGCTTCAGAGTCGGAAGGGCAGCGACCCGGCAGCAAGGACGAATTGGAGAACAGCAATCCGGTGACGGCTCCGCTAGCCAAGACCGACGAGATGGGTGTGTCGCGTGTGCCCAAAATACGATGAGCGCAGCGGTCTGTCTGCAGATGATGCGCAGACGCCGGAAGCGACGCAGCGCGAGATTATGCCGAAGAAGGTGCGCGGAATCGGATTCGGTGATATTCTCGGCAACGCCAACTCGGTGCATCTGCGCTCGACCAAGCCGACGAACGCCACCGACAACAAGACGACCATCGAGTTTGTCGGCCGAAAGGTCAGTGGTGTGGCAACAGCTGACTACTTTCGTCTTAATCGATGTCGACCGTCGGTATTTGCAGCAGCCGACCGCCGTCGGAGCCGCCGCGCTGGCCGATGAGCAGGCGAAGCTCGTCGATGGCAAGCAAAAAGGTAGCGACTCGGTTGTACTCGTGCGCGCCGCGACTGAACAATGACTGCATAATTTGACTTGTCGCTCCGACTCGCTCGAAATTGCGGCCCATGGGGTCGCGCCGCGTCGTCTGTGAAACGCTCCACTCGGTTGTAACTCTTTCCGGCACGGTTGTACCGCCGCCTACGACGAGAATGAATGGCGTGTCCGCGGCGCGATTGTTGGTGTTTACGTTGTGTTGCTCGATGCGCCTCTCGCTGGCCGAACTGATGACAGTGTAGCTGAGCCGTGGCTTTGCAGACACGCAGCTGGCCAGAGTGCTCTTCGTCTACTCGCCCGCGCACGAGGACGAACTGCCCCTCCCCGAAGTCGGCGCTTTGGTCACCGTCCTCACCACCAAGTGCGACGACCCCGGATGGTTTTTTGGCGAACTGAACGGCAAAAAAGGCGTCTTCCCGGACAACTTTGTTGAAATGCTGTCGCCCGCGGACACTCAACGCGAGCTGAAGAAGACTCATTCGCCACCGACAGTGCCGTCTAAGCCGAACAAGCCGCCCGGCAGCATCAGTCCCGTGGGCAACCGCGCGCCTTCTCCCGAACTGTACGCCCCCGAGAAGCCGTCCGCCGACCTCAAGCCCAAGTCTGTCACCGGCTCTCTCAAGTTCGCCTTAAACGGGTCTGCTCCGATCCACGCCACCGCTCCCGTCCCCACTCTGTCATCCACCAGCAAAAACTTGGGCTCCACCGAACTTCTCAAGGAAAAGAAGGAGGGTTCGTGTTTTCATTAATCACTCATTGCATTGGGCGTAGCCGATAAACTGATACGTTCTTCAGAGTCGCCTCCGGAACCAAAGAAACCGTCATCATTTGAACTGGGAAAGTCGAAATTCGGACAGCAGTCGTCGGCGTTCACTGCAGCACAGAATCTGGTGTCGCAAAATGTCAAAATGGGTGCGCCGGTCGCGCCCAAAGCAGCTTTCAACAGGCCCAAAGTGGACGGTACGCGCATTCTCGCATACATCTGCTCAGCTTCCGTTGCAGAGTCGGGTGACGCGGCTAGTCCGACGGAACCGACGAGTCCGCAGAGACTCGACCATCCAACCGTGTCTCGACCCAAGCAACCGCAAAAGCGGCCGCCCTCTCAGGTCTTCCTTGCTCAAAGACAGGTAATAAAAAACTCGGCGTCCAGACCGAGGCATTGCGGCATATAAATCAATGCGCTATGTTTTGTGTTAGGTACCGTAGTTTTTTTGCCCGGCCTGGTCGCCGAGTTTCCGACTGCATGCCGCTGTGTGCAGCCGAGAAGAGTAATCTTTGCTTTCAGCGATTGAGTTCCGGCGACGAGCTCGACAAAGCCGATGTCGACAGTTCGCCCTCTCTACCATATGCAAAACCGCTAGTCACTGAAACGACCTTTCCAGGTTAGTCATGATAAGTGATGGGTATGAGGAATGCATGTTCTTTTCAGTTGCAGCAATGTTGCCGCCGCAGCCGAAACTTCCATCGCCCAATCTGCCGTTTGCGAAAACGACAACGACAACGACACCGTCATCGGGCGAGTGGGTGTCGCGAGCAGATTTCGAAGCGCTGCAGAAGGAATTCCATACGTACAAGGTGGAGACAAACGCGCGGATCGCCGAATTGGAGCGACAGATAACGCGAATGAACAAATCCTGATTGTTTTATTGGCGAGCAGCACTTGGCATTGTTGTGCTGCGGGTGGCTGCCGATGCTTGCACAGATCATTTCCGCTGTTGATCGTCCTGCCGCAGCTAGCGACACGCGAGTGCCACTTGTGGCCGGTACTGTTCTTGCTTGACGTTCACGTCCATTCCAATCTGTACGCGCGCCTTGTTATTCGTTCGAGCCAGCCATTACATGCAACTTGCTTACTGTTATTTCATCGACATGTTTTCTGTAATTAGATTTGTCAGCAGTTTTTTCATCTCCCCGTTTCAGCCCTTTCACTTGTTTACTATTTCTTCAGCAGCGCATGTGTGAAAAGCCCCTTCTTATTATCGCTTGTGATAGCGTTCCCGTGCTTGCAGTTGGTGATTCTGCTGTTATAGTGAACCAGAAAGCAGCAGTTTCTTTCTTCGAGAACAATGAATCAGTTATCAACCGATAGCTGCTCCTTTATACGGCGTACTTGTGCAATTTCCCCTCGTATCCTGTGCTGATTAATTTACATTTGCTTCTTTCCACTGCGGCTATATGTGGTTTCATCAGTCCACTGTCATTTGTTAGACAATGCTAAGTCTTTGCTCGTTTTCATACCGCTGCGCGACATTTCCCGACAATAAAATATTGTAGCAGTGTACACCGATGAAGGTGTTTCAACAGAATATGAAATGACACATTTTTTTATTGCCAAACCAAACATGCATCGACCATCGTTCGTGGTCGTGAGAAGGTTCTTAACTTTACCGCAACATTTCTTCGTATCGGAATAATCCCCTGATTCACTTTGCGCAAATGTAATCATTGGTAAGTTACGGTATGCAACTGGACTGAATGTAAGAAAAAACGCGAAATCATCCTGTCTGTCCAAACTGAAAATTGGAACCAAACAGACAACTAGCTTCTAAGGGAATTGGTGTAACTATTCGTTGAGAAGAAGAAGACAATTGGGCGAAGATGGTTGTGCAACATGTGAACGTGGATCCGGAGTTCAACGCAGCGCTGGAGCAGGCCGGCTCGAAACCAGTGGTGGTCGACTTCTTCGCCACTTGGTAGGTGCAGTCCGGTCGCGCACTCGTTGCTGATCCACGCTTTCAGGTGCGGACCGTGCCAGCGCATCGCTCCCATTGTGGACCAGCTCTCGAACCAGTACCCTCAAGCTGTGTTTCTTAAAGTCGACGTTGACAAATGTCAAGGTGCGTGTTGCGACTTGTCATTGGAGCAGTGTGCCAGTGTTCGGAATAGGGTTATCAGACCTACTGCTTTGGAGAGGTCAAAAATTAAATAAGTACTGGATAGAATGGACCTATCCTGAGCCAAAGCAAATAAATTCAAAGGGGGAGTAAGCTCTCGTCCCCCATTAACAGCTTTTCTACAAAATCTATTGGTTTCGGTAAAATGTACTGCTTTGGCAGTTTAAACATCTGGCAATCCTATTCAGGAACGGCCCAGTCGCAGGGAGTGTCCGCGATGCCGACCTTCAACTTCTACGTGAACAAGACCAAAGTGGACAGTCTGCGAGGAGCCGACCCGGAACAGCTGACGCAGAAAGTGAAGCACTGGGCCGAGAGTGTCGGCGGCGCCGGCGAGGCGTCGCCCGTCGCAGGACAGATCGACCTCACGTCGTTCGTCGAGAAGAACAACATGGAGTGTCTCAACGAGAGCGACGACCACCCGCTGCGCTCCTTCCTCGGCAGCAACGGCGCCGCCAAACTCGTCTCCGACTGCGACGAACAGGTTCGAACTTTATCAGCGCTTCGGCCTGAACAGACTTAGTGGACACAAAGGATTTTTCGAACTAGTGCTACGCCCCAGTCACCCAGATGTGCGAAAAGCAACGATAGTTAGCGGAGAGCAATATTTTACAGCAAAGAAATAGTCAAATTAGTTTCATTCAAAAGTCGTGAAAGATTCCGTAGTACTGGATACCGGTACGTGTGTATGGTTGCCAAACGTACTGATTTGAGCAGTACTTTACTGAATTGGAGGGGTCAAAAATTGAATAAACACTAGATAGAATGGACCTATCCTGAGCCAAAGCAAATAAATTCAAGGGGGGAGAGTTAGTTCTCGTCCCCCATTTACAGCTTTTTCTACAAAATGTACTACTTTGACAGTTCTGACATCTGGCAACCCTATATGTGTATGACGCATTTACTTTTCAGCTGATCATTAACCTACCCTTCAATCAGCCGGTCAAGCTTCACTCTTTGATGCTCAAAGGCCCTCATGGTAAAATGAATGCTATGTTTTGTTTTGCTTTGAATATTGAATTTTGAATTTTGAATTTTGATTTTAAAAATATTTTGAGGGGTTTATTTCAATAGTTGGTGAAATAGAATTTGTTTTCAGACAAAGGACCGAAAACAGTGAAACTGTTCATAAATTTGCCGCACACACTGGATTTCGACCGGGCCGCGTCAACGGAGGCGGTGCAGACACTTGAGTACGTTTTTTTCTGCTCCTCCAAGCCTTGTGACCATTTCACATTTTAGATTCTCGGCCGATCAGCTGACCAAAGGCGAAGTGGTCAACTTGCGTTTCGTCAAATTCCAAAACGTGCAGAATGTGCAGGTGCGTGCTTTTTCGAGACGGAATCATTTGTTTCATTGCTCGTTTTTAGATTTTCATTGAGAATAACGTTGGTGATGACGATGTGACTGTAATCGAGGATCTGAAGTTCTACGGGTCGCCGCTGTCCAGCACCAATATGCAAGACTTCAAACGGGTACGCCTAATTGACTCTTATTTATTGTTAATGTTAAATCTTAAAAAAAACATTTCCGTGTATGTCTTTTTCACGTCCCGCTCAAATCTAACGCTTTATAGCATCGACCAGTGATGTACACGGACCGGGCCGGCCTGTGGGCCGATTTCTGAGTTTCTCTGTGAGCCGGACCGGTTAAAAAATATATATTTAGTCCAGTAATAACACAGATTCACGTTGTTTCACACACTATTCTCAGCAGTTGCTTCAGATTTGTGTTCTTTTACTGGTTTCAGTGTTTCCACATATGTAGACAATGAAAAAATATATGTTATAATTGCAAAAGAAATTTTTTTAAAGAGTCAGCCGGCGGGCCGCGGGCCGGGCCGGCTCGTGTACATCACTGGCATCGACATGTTAAAAATCCCTGACTCAACTGAACGTTGTAGTAAATTGTTGCTTTGCAGGTTGCTGGAAAGAAAGGAGAAGTGGGCCATTAGTTGTGCGGATGAACAGCGGCACAGCAGTCTTGGTAAATATCGGACTCGATAGTATTGGATGTACGGTGTAAGATCAGTTGTTGGTGTTTTTATGTTCGCTATCTCGTCGTAGTGACGCTGAATGTGCGACTATACGACCGTTCATTCTTCGCGCTATGACGTTCGACAGTTGAATGCGATTGCTTTTGCTCACTTAAGTTACGGATTATGATCACAATGGAACGCGACACAACAAAACGTGGGCGGTTGCTCAAAGTGCACAGGAAACGACATGATCACTCACTAGGTGGGTGGGCGAAACGGCTAGCGTCGAAATCATAGTACAGCATAAAATGCGTATGCGAGACAAAAGAACGCGGCCGATCACAGTAAGACGCCACGGTTCTGTTGCACAGATCATATGAGAGGACAGCATTGTGCTGCATCGGGCAGTAGCGGCATCCACATTATGCGACTGTCTACGAGATTAGCGGCGCATGTACAAAGGAAGTCACAGGTTGTAGGCGGAGCCAGACTTCTCCGCGTCGTTGCACACCAACTCGGTCAAATCGGCTCGCTTCAGTCTGTTCAAAGCTGCGATTAGACTGTGCAAATCGCACGTGTCCGTGTTCCACCGGTCGAGCATCACCAGAGCCACACTTTTGTTCGTCTGATCCGCCTGCTGCTTGAAGACCGACAAGTTGTTACTGTACCCTGCAACCGACTCTCGTCAACCCTCCGTCTGTATCAAGTCCACGCTTGCCTAGTTCTTTTGCGAGCGCCTTCCACAACGGCGGTCCTTCCGGCGGCCTCTTCGCCGACATACACTTTGCGGCGATTGTTCGCAAACACTCGTCGCTCAGTTTTCTCCGACATTCTTCTTGACCGCACAGCATGCCTAAATCACAACCGGTATTGTCGTTGACGGTAGTAAGTACTGAAGAATTTCTGAAGTTTCTATTGTTTCGTGAAGCTAAACTGCTTCGCAAAACTAAATGCGATCGAGAGTCTCAAAGTCGTGACAATAGGGTGGATTTCTTTGAATGGTAGGGCAGTTTTGCTTCGTACCGGTATTTTGGCGAGAATCGCGCTTGGTGGGCGACCGGTGCGGTTTGACGATGCAAATGTCGAGCGGCACATCGTAAGGCAGACTACTGGACGAGGTCGGAGCCAGCAGGGGGGCCGCAGTGCCCGACTTGACCGGCGATTTGGTCGGTCGACAGACGCGCCATCGCTTCACCAGCACGTAGATCACCAGACCCACGAACACGGCGCCCAGAAACGCACAGTACACCGGTATCAAGTTTGATCCGTTGTCGAAAAAACGGCCTTGATCGGTATCATTCGGCCAGCCTGCCGCGTCTGCAACAGATGCAAGATTTATGAGCCAAGGGAAGAAATTTGCAATTCAACTTGTTAATTTATTATACGAGTTGCGACTGAGAAGGAGAGACAAACGCACCAGAACAAACGGTTTCGCTGGTCTTTGTGCAGGCTCGCAGCAACTTGGCCCCGTTGGGACAGGTCCGACACGGATGGCATTGGGTCCAATCGTCGCCCTTGGAATAAGTGTGAGGTGGACATTGCTTGCATACTGTATCCTCGCTCAGACTGCAGCTCAGCTCGACGTACAATCCTTTGGAGCAAACCGTGCACTTCCGGCAGCCGAAATATTGCTGCGGATCTCCGGCGCCTGTTGTTTGCACATTTCCGTAGTACTTGTCGTGACACCGGCATCTGTAAATAGACGTTGGCACAGGGGATATGTGGTTAATCGTACTTGGTGTTGTGTGTACTGTTGCATTGGTGGACTTCCCAGGCATTCTCAGGGCAGATGGAGCAGGTCTCGCAGACGTCTCTGTAGCTATCGCTGGCGGAGAAGGTGCGATGGCCGTTGACCTCGCGGCAACTGTCGCACTCGGTGTCGTTAGTGCCGGTGCAGGGCAAGGACACGCCGGTGCCCTTGGTGCAGATGGTGCAGCAACGGCCGAGTAGCGGGTCATAGGTTTGGTTGGCCGCGCAAGTCGGAGGCGTCATTTCCGTCGCCGACTGAAAGACGCCCGGAATAGCGCCAGTGATATAGACGAGACGAAGAACGCGCGCCAAACGAGGCACTTGGCCGAACGCGCACGCAGCCGAACGGTCCAAGGTAATGGCGCTTTGTCCCCGTCGCTCTGCCGCCGATCGTAAACCCGGTCGTTGGCGCTGGCGTCGACCAGGGGTTTTTTGCAGACGTCTCAATGCGACCCTGACTGGCCACTCTGCGATGATAAGCGCCGCATGTCTTCATGTCGCCGATCGCGCCGTCGACTCGCAGGCAATTTATTCGCGCGTCAGACGGCGCCTTGCTAGCGCGCAAGTGCGCACAAGACGGCGTTGCGAAGCCGATCGTCGAGGACGACGAGGTGGTCGTAAATTCGGAAAGCACTGCGCAAACCTCCACCAATAATTCGGAAATTATTAGCCATATAAACCTGGAGCGCACAAAGCGAATTACCGGTGGCGGCATTGGCTGGGACAGGAGAGCGAGGCGCGCGGTTTTTGCGCCGAGGCGGCGCGCTCTTTGATGTCGGCGGCGCTGCTCGGCGCCGGTTTCCTCCACAAAGAAATGCGCGCACGCTCGCCACCACCGTCCTCTTAATTGTCGGAATAAATCAGAATTTATGGCACCATAAACCGCGGGAACTCAGAAGTCGTAAAGTCGGAGCCCGGCTCGGCTCGCAGCCGTTCGTCGTCTTCGCCACCGCCCGCTTCGTTTCGATATTTATTCGACGGAGCCGTTCTAATCATGCCATTGGAGTCTGTCCTTATCGATCGCCCCCGCACTCATTAGCACGACGAACAGCACAGCGCGCACAGCCACAGCAACAAGCTGCACTACGCGCGCAGGTTACTGATCACCGCGCCGATTCCACCCGCGACGCGCACCGCCCGCCGTCAACGCTAATGCGATCGCCGCAGAACGGCGGCGCCGGCGACAATTGATGGGCGGAGGCACATTACTCACCTCGGCCGGCGCCCACAGCACCAGTCCTACGACGAGCAGCAGTCCCGAGCGGTGCGCAGCGGTCATCGCCGTGGTCCGTCCGGCTCACTCGACTTGCACGAAGACGGCGACAACGACGACGAGTGCGCGCACCGGAACAACGGTAACAACAAGGGCGGCCCGCTCAGCCGTAGCGACCACATGGGCCAGACGAGCGCCTCGGTAGCAGCTCGGGAAAATGGGGGAAAATTGCTCATAAACATGACATGAGGCATCTCTCCTCGCGTCGTACGGCCAGCCTTTGCGCGCCATAAACCCGCGCGCTCGTAAACGCGCCGTCTGCTTCGGTCCGTTCGGCGGCGGTCATGCGGGCCGGTCGCTTGGAACGCTCGAGATCGCGCACCATCGCCGATCGGCGCGTTCGCCCTGCTCAAGCCCGGTCCGTTTTGCCGTCGGTGCGCCGCGCACGGACGATGGCGGCGCGATCAGAGGGTTGTCGGGGTCGGCCGTCCACCAATGAGCGAAGAGAGCGGCTCTTTTCGGAAACGTCGTAAAATTTGATGTCTTGCAATAAATCGGCGGACATAAACGCGAGTTAGAACTCCCCAGCGCGCCGTTCGGACAGGCGCCGTCTCGTGGCCGCCCGCCCTCCGTCCTCGCTGAGCCCGCTTATCTTTCTGTTGCATTGCCGATGACGCACTGCTCATCCCTCTCTTTATCAACGAATCAGTCAGTCACTTATCCTCCGTTCTTTTCCACATCGCCTCTTCCGCAGTTGTTGCCGTCGCGTGGGCGGTGCGTCATATCGATTGTACGCGGTGTACGGTGTACGCCATTGTCTGGGCGAAAGATCGACAAGGAACAGGCTTTTTCCGACAGGCGAGACCGAGTTAATGTTGCGGACTCGCCAGAAACCCAAAGTGCCGCTCTGTGCAGAAGACGCCGTTCATAACGGTTAGATTGAACGGCGACAACGGTTGGCATGCCTGGTTCAAAACTTCAGTTGCACAGCTGAACAAACGAATGCAACCGTGGCTTCATTTTCACATTGTTTCTTAGTAGCAGCATGTAAACGGGAGATGCAAAAGCATTGTCCAATGACAGTGTACACTGACCAGTCTCATTTCATACCGAATTCGTTCTGAATTTCTTCGCGTTCAAAATTTTGTTGAGAAACTGATGAGCACTCGACAGCCACTTGTTGCGAATAATACATATATACATTAATACATGAACACATGAATACATGAATACATATTATAGATGCGTCGGTTCACCTGAGGAGTCTGTTATAGCCGGATATATGAGTGGGCGATGCACCACCAAGTGGCGCCTAAAAATCCTGCAGAAATATTCATATATCTCATATATCAGGCTATAATAGATTCCTTAGCCTCGACCGACGCATCTATAATACATATATGAAAAACTCTTCAGTATCCATTCTTCTACTATGTATATCTGCGCGTAAAACTTAACAAAGGCAGTGCCAAATGTTCATCTGCACCCCACATGCCGCAAAAATATTCTTGCCGCAATCATCCGACTTTTTACTTGGCCATAATATGCAAAAGTTGCCCTTTTTACTTGTGCAATTAATTTTCATTGATTGTCTTCATGCATACATTCAGCAAGTATAATTTATCACCAACGTTATCGAGTTTGCAATGCAATCGATCTGACAACGACTTGGGCCTTTGAAGTGTGGAAAAATCCGAAAAGCTTTGTTTGCAAAATATTGTACTGCTAATTTGAAAACTGAATTGCCATGCAAAACGCAATGGGTTCATGCCTCAATACAAAATGAAATAAATCATGAACCGGTTTGATCCAGTCAAAAACATCCTTTTCACAAAGAGGAGGATAGAGACAATCCCCCCAATGGGATGATTTCGGGGTCATTTTTGACAAGTGGCTTCGAACTGGAAGGTCGGTCGAGGGATGCCGCTCCCACCGAGAAACACCCAATCAGTCAAGCCGCAGCGCAAGCGACGCGGTGCACAAAGCACTCCAACGTCTGATCGCCAGCGACGCCAAAACAGCAGACCGTCGCCCATCCGCCAACTGTCCGCCTTGCCGACCCCGCGACGACGCGACTCGCAGACCACCCTCCCCAACACCGGCGACCAGCAGTCGGACCAGCAGCGCCGCATCGCCAACTGGGTGGAGCACACGCTACGGACGGGCGTCGTCGGGCTGTGCAGGCAGTTCGCCGAGCTGCGCAGGCGCATCCCAGACCGCCAGAAGACCACGGCGTTTCACCTGAACGAGCCCAAGGGAAAGAACCGCTACTTGGACGTGCTC